>ML830799.1:6598-36190 GCA_009831015.1 Picea engelmannii | reverse complement strand
AACGAATTTTTCTATGGCTATTGTTTCTACTATTCTAACTTTGGTCACAAAGATGTAAATTGTTCCTTAAGACTTAGACATGAGCAATTAAGATTTCAAAGGAATAAATACTTCCCACAACATAGAATGATACAGTCAAGTAATAATCCTTCATGGACTGCAAATTGCCAAATTAAGTCTGGACACATACAACTAAGGAGGCCAAGAAATAATCAACAGTCAATAAATAAGAAACACTACAACAATAAGTTTGACTTATTGAATAATGAGGTCGAATGCTACACCTGTCATAACTTTGGACATAAATCTATTGAGTGTCGAATAAGGAACTATGAACCAAATTTGAAATCCCCTGCTAAAAATGTCAAGTTTTGGAAGAAGAAGGAAAGTAACAGGTGTGGATTAGTATTGTCTTCTCAATGAAAAACGAACCCTTGGTATATAGATAGTGGATGCTCCAAACACATGACGGGAGACAAAGGCAAGTTTCTATCTCTAAGTGAAAGCAAATCAGGAAGCATAACCTTTGGAAATGATGCTCCAGGGAAAATAAAAGGAAAAGGGATGGTGAGCTTAAGTAATGGAAAAGGAAAAGCCCAAGATGGTCTACTTGTGGATGGGCTGAAACATAATATTCTCAGTGTAAGTCAAATGTATGACAGAGGATGTGAGGTGTTGTTCATGTCCAAGGACTGCAAGATAAAGTCTGTAAACTCGGGACAAGTGGTGGCCAAAGGAATAACGACAGAAAATAATGTATATGTGTTGAAAGAAAATAGAGAAGAATGTCATCTAAGAAAACATGATGAAAGTTGGTTATGGCATAGGAGACTTGGAAATCTAAACATTGACCACTTATTCAAACTCAAAAACCTTGAGGCAGTAAAAGATCTTCTGATCATATCAAAGCCCCAAGAGTCAATGTGTAAACCCTGTCAGGTAGGGAAGCAAAATAGGACACAATTTAAGTCCAAGATTTGTACTTCAACAGAAAAATCACTCCAACTAGTTCATATGGATTAATGTGGACCATAAAGACAGGAAGGCACAGGGAAATAAAACTACTTCATGTTGATTATCGACGATTAATCCAGACTTACATGGGTTACCTTTCTCAAAGAAAAAGCTGAAGCATTTAAGAAGTTTAGAACATTTTAAGGCTTTAACACAGACTCAAACAGGCAAGAGGTTAAAGGCAGTAAGATCAGATCGGGGAGGAGAGTTTATGCCAAGAGACTTCAAGGAATTCTGCGATGAACATGGGATCAAGAGAGAATACACAATCCCAAGAACTCTGCAACAAAATGGATTTGTTGAGAGGCAAAACAAAACAGTGTAGGAAATGGCCAAGTCAATGATGAATGAGAAGAACATTGGTCAAACCTAATGGGTGGAAGCCATACACATAACATTCCATGTGCTCAACAAAGCCCACCTCAGACCACAAAGTAACAAGACCCCTTATGAATTATGGTTTGGAAGACCTACCTCAATCAAACACTTCACAGTCTTTGGGAGTAAATGCTACTTAAAGAATAATGATGAAAACCTTGGAAAATATGATGATAGAGTTGATGAAGGTATCTTCTTAGGGTATTCTACAAACAATAAAGGATATAGATGCTACAATAAGAGGTTGCATAAAATGGTTGACTGTATTGATCTAAAAATTGATGAAGGAATCCCAACAAGAGAGGTATACAGTAATGAGTTTTCTACAGAAGACACAACTAAAGTTGAAGATGAATAGGTCCAAGAATCAAAAAATGAAGACTCTGAATCAGATGAAGACTCAGACACTCAGACAGATTCAAATCAGCAGTCAACTACAAATTCCTCCTCTAGAATCATTCAAAAAAATCATCCTGCAAGTCAGATAATTGGGGAAAAAGACAAAGGTGTACAAACCAGGAGAAATCTAATCAAAACCACCAAACAATCTCATATAGCTCTCATATCCATGCTAGAACCCAAGAATTTTAATGAAGTGAGCAAAGATGATCACTGGGTTAAAGCAATGAATGAAGAACTTGATCAGATTGAGAAAAACAATACATGAGAGATGGTTCAAAGACCCGAAGGTAAAAAATTCATTGGATCCAAATGAATCTTTAAGAATAAGTTTAATGAGAAAGGACAAGTTATCAGGAACAAAGCGAGGTTAGTCTGTAAATGCTATGCTTAGATAGAAGGACTGGATTTTGATTAAACATTTGTGCCCATAGCAAGATTAGAAGATATCAGAATGTTTATTTCCTATGCTTGTCATAAAAGGTTTAAAGTCTATCAAATGGATGTGAAGTCATCCTTTATCAATGGATATTTAAGTGAAGAAGTCTATATGCAACAACCATAGGGTTTAAAATTGTCTGATAACCCTGACTTAGTATGCAAGTTGAAGAAATCTTTATATGGTTAAAAACTAGCCCCTCGAGCCTGGTATCACAGACTGGATACGTATCTCAAAAACAAAGGGTTCAAGAGAGGAACAACTGACAACAATCTATATATTAAGACAGAGGATAATGATTTTCTCATCATACTGGTCTATGTAGATGACATCATCTTTGGATGTAATAAGGATTCACCAGTACAATGGTTTGCTTCTGCCATGGTGTCTGAATTTGAAATGTCTATGATAGGAGAACTGTCATTTTTCCTTGGTCTGCAAATTACTCAGAGGCCCAAAGGGATGTTCATTTCTCAAGAAAAATACCTAAGAGAAATGTTGAAAAGGTTTCAAATGGAAGATTCTAAACCTGTGGGTACACCTATGGTAACTGGATGTAAACTAAGAAAGTATGATGATTCATCTGATGTTGATCAAATCTCATAACGATCAATGATAGGAAGCCTACTGTACATCACAGCATCTCGCCCAGACATAATGCATGTTGTAGGAATGGTAGGAAGATATAAGGCTGCACCTAAACAGAGTCATTTGCAAGCTGTCAAAAGGATATTCAGGTATTTGAAAGAGACAATGACTTATGGTCTGTGGTATCCCAAAAATCAAAGTCTTCAGTTGACTGCTTATTCATATGCATATTGGGCAAACTGTGTTGATGAGAGAAAAAGCACCAGTGGAGGAGCATTCTTCTTGGGTGACTCCTTAGTAGCATGGATTAGTAAAAAGAAAGGTTCCATTTCTTTATCAACCACAAAGGCAGAGTACATTGCTGCTACTACCTGTTGCACTCAGGTATTATGGATGATTCAGACACTTACAGACTTAGAGGTAAAATACACTGCACCGATCCCAATTCATTGTGATAACACTAGTTCCATCAGTATGTCTAAAAATCTTGTCTTCCACTCCAAGACAAAACATATTCCCATAAAATATCATTTTCTAAGAGAGCAGGTCACCAATCAAATTGTTCAGGTCCATTACATTCCCTCTACAGAACAAATTGCAGACATATTTACTAGCCTCTAGCCAAGACACCATTTGAATATCTTAGACAGAAGTTGGGTGTCATTTCATTTCACACTTAAAATGGTCCATCTTGTTAGGGGGAGATTTGTATTGTTTGAATATCTAATGCCTCCTAAAATTACTGTAATATCTTAGGGGGAGCATTCCTCTTCTTTGACATTGATGTCAAAGGGGGAGAAAAGGATTTGGGTGCCTTAGTTTTCATCAATGCCAAAGGGGGAGATTGTTGGAAATTTTTTAACAGGCAGCATATGCTTGTCATTGATGGCAAGTACAACAATGATGATGACTTGAGTACAACAGCGATGATCAACAGGAAAATAGAAGATAATTCCAGGAAGATCGAATGATCAAAGGCAACACAACATTGATAAAATGATCGAAGGCCCGAGAAGCATTTCTGATCATTGGATCTCATTCAAAATTCCCGAAAGAACGAGGGCCATCAGATCAGAATATAGACAAAAAGAGCATTGAACAGGAGGACAGATCTCAGATGTTAGAGCCAAGCGCATGACCCTACCATCGTTGGATCAAGGAGAACCTACACACCTTTTAAAGTATAACAAGGAGAAGCAGGCGTAATCACGATATGCAAAATCGTGACTTAATCTGAGCCGTCAGATCGAGGTTGAATCTGGACCATTGATCCCAGTCTATGTTGGAGTTTCAAGGATCTCGAGTTGAACATTTCAAATATCATTAACATCAAGAATGTCGATTTCACGATATGCAAAATTGCGATTCAATCACAGCCGTAGAATCAAGCTCAGATCTAGACCGTTGATCTAACTCCATATCAGAGTCTTAGGGATCACAACATGGAGAGGCAAGAAAACAATGCAATAATAATTTCAATTTTGTGATATGCAAAATTGTGATTCAATCGCAGCAGTTGAATCAAGCTCTAATCAGGACCGTTGATCCCACGCCATTTCAGGGTATCGAGGATCGTGACTTGGAGAGTTGAGATGTCTCATCTCTAGACTCATGAAATGCAGAATTGCAAAAGCATAAGGCTGTGGTCACAACCCATGGTCATGATAAGGGAAGGAGTTAGTCCAGATAAGCTCCATTTCGGGGTTTCAAAGATCACGACTTGGAAAGTTGAGATGCCTCATCTTTAGATCCACGAAATGCGAATTCACGAAAAGCACTTTTTGCATAGGTACTTGGTTATGAACATAGTCATATTGGGGAAGGATCTAGTGTAGAAAAGTTCTGTATCGGAACTTCATAGATCATGAAATGAAGTGTCGAGACATTCAACACAGAATTGTCAAATCCCGAAATGCCGAAATGAATGCAAGATCCCATGGAATCAATCCAACGGTGCAGGTGAATTTGAACAAGATCGAAGGGCTACTGTTGCACAACATAGTGAAACTGTTAGAAACCATTGATGGTTTCTACCAGAGGATACGAAGAGACTTCAGAGTGATTTCCAGAGGAGTTGAAGATTCACATGGAATCTGCCAGTGGAATGAAGACGATTCGTGGAGGAAATTGACAGTTGGATAAGGGTTTGAACTCATAACTAAAACAAAAAGGATGAGCTCTACTGTAACAGAGAAGATGAAGAGTCTCAACTGGCATAGAGAGAAAGGAATATCAGCTTAAAACCTAGTGATGATAGACACAGGGGTTGAACTGCCAGAGAAGTTGAAGAGTCGTGATGATGATTAGGTAGAGCACTTGAGATGTGGAGGAGATTGGCGTGGTATGAGCATGTAGAGGAATGGCGAATATTGCATGCACAAGATGCACAGAATCTATATATACATGGTATAGATAAGAGAAGGGGTTGTTGTTGTTGTTGGAGCTTGTTGTGGTTGTTTTTGGTGAAGGTGATTCATGTGTGAAGAAGGAGGAGAGTGTAGAAACTAAATTGAATATAAGAGGAACTGTGCAGTGAATGGACATGGCACACAGAGCATAAAAAGTAGAAGAAAAAAAAGCGCAATTCATGTGTGCAGAAAGGCAATGAGGCAGACAGAGCAACGAAATGCAGCAGAACAGTGATGCGTCTGGTAAGCCATTGTTGAACATGATATCACTATAATAAGATTCAGTAGAAAAGATTTATATTTCAGGGTGGAAGGGAGGTGCTAGGGAGGAATTTTTTCCTCATAGGTTCTAGTGGGTGCTTGAACAAAGGGAGTTGTAGCTTCCATCTGGTTGCAGTCAGAGAAACCAGGGTGGCGGGGTGGTGCAAGGGAGAACTCTTGTTCTCTATTATACAAGTTGGTGCGTGTATGATTGGAAGTTGGTGCTTCCATCCAGTTGGTGCTGGAAACACTAAGGGAGTTGGTGCTTCCTTCTATTTGGTGCTAGAGAAACCAGGGAGTTGGTGCTTCCTTCTAGTTGGTGCTAGAGAAACCAGGGAGTTGGTGCTTCCTTCTAGTGGATGCTAGAGAAAATAGAGAGTTGGTGCTCTCAGCAAGTAGCAACTTGTAAAACTGAGGTTGTAGCCTCATTATGAGTTGGTGCTCATATGTATGATAATGTAAAGAATGTAACTATTACTTATCATATAAAGAAAAATAGGTTTTTACCCTGTATTGGTTTCCTCGGGAAATACTTTTCTCTGTGTTTCTCATATGTATGTGACTGATGTTGAATGTGCCATTGTTTATTTCCCTGGATTAATGTGATCATCATTCACTATTTCCGCAAAGAGTTTAAAATAAGCATAATTGTTTAAGCACGGTAACGACTGATTCACCCCCCCCCCCTCTCAGTTGTCCAACATACTGTTAGTGTGGAAACTTAAACCTGACTCCTATAGTGATTGGTTAATTGTATATTAAGTTTTGCAATAATGTTTGACTATTGGAAATTTATAACGCAATATTGTGTAGAGTTGCAGACACATTTTAATATTTGTATTTATAATGGAATATGTAATACGTTTTAGGTATTTGAGTCACAAGATTTCTACTATTGTACTATTGTAATGAAACATGATTGTTAGTTATTTATTCTAGGCCTGTGGTTACATAGATCCTCTATTATTTTTGTTAAAAGAGTGTACGGATGTCCCCTCAGTCATGCGAATAATGTTCTGAAATGTGAGCAGTCTCTGTCCTATGAATTGTATAAGTTAAAAAGAAAACTCATGTTGTGTTTACTGTGGAAACACTGACTGCTTCTTTTCCTTTATATCACTGGCATCTGGTGGTATGCATGCAATAGGAATTTAAGTGATTCTGAAATTTTCTACAGGCGACTATACATATATATTTCTATCTCTCTCTCTCTCTCTCTCTCTCTCTCTATATATATATATATATAATTACTTTCTATTTTATATATCATTCCAAGTCTCAAATGACAATTTCACAGTCTGATCATCATAACTATTTAGTACAGCCTATGTATTTAACCTATAGCAATATATGTATATATAAATCTAAGCTTTGAAGTTTACTTCCATAATTTTCTTTGTCATTCTTCAATTGGCAAAAATATTTAAGTTGATTTCTTATATGAAATTAATCACATGCTTGAAATGCTAGGGTTAGCACAATACGAATCCCATCTATCTTAGATACATATTCCATATATTTGTATAAAACAGTCCCATCTACAGTTAATCCACACAGAATTTCTTACTCAATGAATACAATAAAACTGTGAGAGTTATACTACAATTCATTTCATCCCAACAGTAATTTAATCAATAGAAAAATTCATCCATAATTAAAGAGATGTATTATATCAACCATTAAATCAAATAACATTCGATCAGAAAGAAGTAGATGGACATATCTGAGCAAGTTGTCGAACTACAAATGGAACAACCAAGTTCATCCCAACCTTAGAACGGAGAAACCAATCTAGTTTCTTCATCCACCCCCTATCCTGACCATGAATCCATGAGGGAGAACTCTAGAAATCATCCTTAGACATAGTCCTTCGGTTTCAAAAAAATTATCCTTGGCTCACACTCAAAAAACAATTTTCATAACAACAAGTGATAATTATTTTTCCCCTAGCATACTAGACAATGTCCTGCCTCCTCCCATATGATATATATGCCAAAAGAATTTGTGCCTTGGTCTTTTCCCCTTGGTAATTTTCACAGCTTTCCAAATCCATGATTCCAGGGGCTACCAATGGCCAAATTCCTGATTTTCCACTTGTAACATTCAAACCTGAGGTAGTTCCAACATGTTACCCACTCATGGAGTGATGGTCAGTTGATTTCAACCTAGTTGTTCCATTTGTCCATTAACAATAAATATAAAAATTATTTGTTCCTTACAAGTTTCATAGTCAAAGAGTTGGTTGAGACAAATCAAATCCTTGCCCAACAGTCATAATCGTAATTTACAATTAACCAAATTCAAAATTTGGAATTTCCATAAATGGCAATAATTTTCCAATTTCGAATTTACCAAGAACATAAATAAATTCCTAAGTATTTTCATACTTAAAAATAATTTATTTTTGGGGATGTTACAATGGGCCTTATCTGTGTTCCATCAATCTAGCGAGAAAATATGATCTGGGAATCCCATTACAGTCAGGTGGCAGGACACGTTAGTGCCGAAAAAATAGTGGCAATGTTGCAAAAACATTTCTATTAGCCGAAACCTCGATAGGAGGTAGTATATCAAGTCCTGCAGTGCCTATGATATTTACAAACCGACGACTAAGAAAAAGGGCCTATACAACCCTCTTCCTACTCCTAACAGGCCATGGGAATCCATCTCCATGGACTACATTTTGAGCCTCTCGTCCACCAAATGGGTAAATGACTGTGTTTTTGTGGTTGATCACTTTTCTAAGATGGTTATTATGGCCACTTGAGAGAAGAGAACCACAATAGAGGCCATTTCCAAGATCTTCTTTGAACGAGTCTAGGTACATTTTGGAATCCCACAAACCAGTGTCTCAGATCGGGACATTCGATTTCTTAGAAAATTTTGGTCAAGCCTCTGGTCACTACTGGACACCAAGCTCAACAAATACATGACCTTCGAGCTCGAGACAGATGGCCAAACTGAGGTTGTAAATCGAATTATCTTGCATATCCTATGAATTTATAATTCCAAGAACCCTCTCACATGGGATGAGAATCTTCCCTATGTCCAACATATCTACAACTGAGCCCTGCATAGATCAACTGACCACAACCCCTTTTAGGTGGAGTTGGGATTCCAATCATTTGGTCCCATACATGTTGCACTACCCCTTGCGGTCACCTCAAATGACTCATCTCTTTCTCCAACTGAAGCTAACAAATCCACCTGGTTCATTAAGAGAATCCAACATATCCACCAACAGGTTTCAGATATCCTACAAAATTCCAATGACAAGTACAAGCAGTGCAATGTTCAACATCGGGTACCACACAATTTTCAGGTGGGTGACAAAGTTTGGGTGCGTTTGCAGAAATAACGCCTTACCAGACCCCATCAAAACCTTCACCCACTCTATTATGGGCCACACACCATAACCAAGGATGTGGGTGGTAATTCTTTTGAGCTCAATATTACCCCTTTCCTTGGTTTTCACCCAGTGTTCAATGTGGATATCTTTCGACCTTATTTCCCACCATTATTGGACACCTCAGAGATAGCAGAAAATTTGAAACCAACAGAACTCAACCCTGACTGCATACAAAAGGAATCCAATGATCATATTTTGGACAAACATGTTAAAAGAAGTCACCAGTAAAGGATGCAACTTTATCGAGTTGTCAATGCAGGGCAGCTCCTTCACCATGGCAAGTGGCTCACCAGGGTCCAAATTCAACATAAATTTCCTCATGTAATCGGGGAACTCATGGAAATAGATACCATTTCTTCCTAAGGGGGGAGGATTGAACCATATGTATGTCGGTGGCCTCCCACCTATTCCAACTGGCTCATTTTGGAATTTTTCCAGTTTAATAATTTTTTCCTAGTTTTTGGGTCCCTAAATTTTGGGGTCATTTTGAGGTCCTGAAACGTTTTTTAGGGCTTGCCACAAGAAAAATGTTTATTCTTTGGATATATTTTTCGAATGGGCTATCATACTCCTAAAACAAAGATTGTATTTAAAGGTTACGATCCTAGGAAATTGATTTACTAACTTACCCAAACATATCCCACATGACTATTGGTGTTTCATCTCCTAGGGTTAGGTTTTTGGATGTCTAGGGTTTTTGATATTCATATTGTTATCACCTTGTAATTTCCTAGGCTGAGGAGGAAATAGGTAGGGGTAACCACAAAACTAGTTGAAGTTAAGGATCTAGCCATCCAAGACTCAGAGAGGGATCTCTCTGTATGATCTAACTTTGCTGGAAATGGATATTAGGCTAGTTATAAGGGTACAAGGTTTTAATTGTGAGAAATGGAGTAAGGACCGAGAAGGGAGACCATTGGGAAATGGAGTCACCACAATAAAATTTTAAAATACTTTATGTAAGATGAAACTACAGGGAAAGGAAGATAAAACACTGGATCTCAGGGATTCGAATGGAAAGTAGAATAAGAGATAGGAAACAAACCAATATTCAGATAGGAAGCGGTTAAGAATTCCCCACATGTTTATCAAAGGAAATCATTTAAATTATCCAAAGTCAAGAAAAAGAGAATATGTTCCAATGAATTATGTTCTTATTTTCTCTATTGCATAATTCATAAAGAAAAATGATTGTGCAAACAAGGAAAACAATTACATAAAGAAATTACATCACCAAGGTGCTTAACACAAGAATCCTGCAGTTTTTATTGCTTGGAGATCAAGAACATGCTCATTGTGAGCTTACATCCCAACAATGCTACTACTACTTTTATAATCCCACCATTCTCTTTACTCTATAAAATATATATAAATAAAAAATACAATCCTTCGGCTCAGGAGATCAAATTCGATCATCCTAGCCGAAAATAGCAAGTAAATCCCTAAAAGATCTGAATTGAAATCTGGGTCGAATCTACTGAGAATAGGGGTACAATCAGACATTTGTTTCTCCTCAACAATGACACCTATGTAAAAACTGAAAGCGGTTATTGTATATGATCTTGTATGGAGAAACAATGTCCTTCGGTTTCTCCAATTTGGTCTCCATCTCGCCAAAACAACTCTCGCAAAATCATGACCCAAACAAGAAAAACCAGAAACCTGAAAAATGAGGATCATAAATGGATTTGTTTCTCCTAATGGATGGAACCTGTACAAAATATGGGAGAGGTTTTGTTCTTTAGCCCATTTTTAACAAAAAGGTCTCTCGTTTTTTGAATATTCATTTCCATTTTCCCGAAATCCCTCTTGGAACACGAAGTATTGAACAGGAAAAAAAATGGTTTTAAATTTTTGGGAGGGAGGTTTTGGAGGGAAGAGTGGTTTAATCGGACCCCCCCTGAGGTGGAAAGTGGTATTGGGAGGGGGGGGGTCCGATTTTACCATATGGTGACAAGTGTCCCTCCCAATACCACCAACTCGGACCCCCTTGGTAGTGATCTGACGTGAGAGGGGCATGGTCCAAGTATATTTATTTCTTTGGGATGTGTGCATAATGCATTTTTTGTTTTTGTTTGTTTTTTTTTTGTTTTTTTTCATTATTTTGTTTATGTTTTATTATATTATATGTTTTATTTTATATATGTTTTTTTATTTTATTATTATTTTATTATTTTTTAATTTATATGTTTTAGAATTTTATTTTATATATTTCTATTTAATGTTTAATTAATAAAAACTAACCTAATTACTAATTTAATCAACTAACTTAATTATTAATTAATTAATTATTAACTAGTTGAACATATTTTAATTAATCTAACTACACTAAATTTTATTACTAACATCATTAACCTATTGTTTCTTTTTTCCTAAGCTTGTTTATTCATGCAACGATAAAATTGGCGAAGGGGTGAAGAAATGAAGGGTGAGTGACTGAAGGGCGCAGTGCTGGATGAAGGATGCAAAAATGTGATGAAGGATTGGGTAAAATTAAATGGAGGGTAAAATGGAATCAACCGAGCCCAACAAGCCAGATGTCTTCATCACGGGAGAAACGCAAAATAACTGAAGAAACATGTTACCTATGATTATAGGACCCAAATATTGGCTCCACCTGGGGATGGAAACTCCTACGGAGTTATCAAAAATATCATATCTTTGAACATGGAGACCAGTTCTTTATTCATTGGGCCATGGAGTCACTGCAACTACAATCTTCGAACTGGCTCAGATTTGACTAAACACTGAACTAGATAATATCAACTACAAACTCTGCTAGAAACCATACAATACAAAAAAAATGGTCAAATGGTTGAGCTTATTCAAAACTGCTACCTACCCTACACTACTGATAATTTTTTTGTTCTAAATGATATGATAATGCCAGTGCATCCATACAAGAAACTCCTCTAATAACTCTTTTTTTTCAATGTTTTCAATCAATATCAAAAACAAAACTTACATAGGCATCATGAACTGCTTTCCATCCTGATCTTCATCACAAGGAGATTGATAAACCTGAGAGATAAAAAAAATACTAGGAATGCATTGTCGCTCTATGATGAACAGTTTCTCCATATAAATGGTGACTAGATCAAGATAAACTTGACCCATTACTGGATCTTCTAACTCAGTCAATTCAACCTCATGACTAGGTGCCACACATGTGTTTTCTATGTCCGCAAGTGACTCAGAACATGCCTGTATTTGATATGATGAGTTTTGTACAAATACTTCTACCAAAAAATACATTGGATTTGACTGTCTTCTCATATCCATATCATAACAACTCTTGAAATCATTAGGGGTAAAGGAAAACTAACTTTGAAAACACAAGCTATACAACATATCAACTATTGGGTCATAAAGTGCTTTATATGACTGTGGCCTTCGTTCTACTTCCATTTCATGGCTTACAATGTGATCCTCAACTAGAATATGACTAGGATTCTGTCTCACAATCTAAAATGAACTAAATAATAAGGGAAAGGAATCAAAATGGATCAGTTCATTACCTATCCCATTCTCTATGATTTCATTTGAGGTTTGACATTCCAAAAGATTCAAGGACTACACATCTAGATCTGAAGTAGATTCTATATCATCCATTTTTTCCTCAAATGGTTCATTACAACACTCCTCATTGTTACTATTTACAATCTTCTTTCAATTTTTTCTCAGGAGCGAGGCAAAACATAGGGGAAAGCGGTTTTCACTTTCTTGAAAATGTTCTACAATTTCCTACTTGTTTTCTTGATTAGTATGTAGAGTTTCATTGTCATATTGGCATTCTAATAATTGGACTTCTTCTTCCCATAAATATGGTGCTGGGTTTTCAACCACATAATCATCACCCTAATGATCATATCCTAGAAAATCATCTACATATGCAAGGTCATCAAACATGCACATCATATCAGCTAATGGCTCTTCAACAAGTTGAGTTGGAACTTCATCTTTGACTACGTTGTGAATTGAATACATGAAACAATCATTATCCAATCCATGATACCAAGGATGAGTTGCAATGTGTTTGGGGACATTGATCCTTGCCTATTCTAGAACTATTTGAACATGTGATCTTTGAAAAACAAGTTTATCTTTTCTACTAATCATCTGCATCATCTCTTTTACAGTGTTTTCCAGGACATCTAGTTTCACTTATGAATATGTCATCCATTCCTTTTATATTATATATTTCTCTTATGCCCTTAGCTTGGACCTTTTGTTCAGCAAATTAACTTCCACATTAACTCCAATATTTTTCATTTCTTCAAGGTTTGTAGTGTTCCTTTTTCTTAATTGGAATGTCATATCAGGATCGAAGGCATCTAGGAAATGCAAGTGAGATGATCCTGGGGGTGGCCTTATATCAACAAGCATTTCATGATATACCTTATTGAACCTTTCTAAAAATTGGTGTACTGTCTCCTCGTTGTCTTTTCAAATGGTCATAGTCTTCTAAGATGAGAAAGACATTTCCCCTGATCACCCATTTATCAAAGAAATGTTTCACAAATTGATGAAAGTTATCAATGCTTGTAGCTGGAAGATCCTTAAACCAATTTTTTACTTTACCTTGCAATGATAGGGAAAACATCATGATACATACATCATCTTCTTCCACCTGAAACAGATCAAGAAAATACTCAAGACTTTGGATGTGCTTTTTAGCAGTGATCTTCACATTTTCTCCACCAAACCTAGGAAAATTATTGATGTAATTGGTAGGGAGGTCATCTAAAATAGGAGGAAAATCTAGGGGATTGTATCTGTCTTGGATTTTTGCATGTATAGGAGGTAAAAAAATGGGCTTAAAGCCATCTAGAGTTTTAGCAAGAGTAGGATATAAAGCACGAGGCTTTTGTTTCACTGGGATTTCTAGAGGTGTATCTGGGATGTGCAAAGGTGTATGAGTATGTACATGATCTATAACTTGAGGCTTAGTCTTTTGAGGCTCATCAATTTGTAAATGATCAATGTAAACTTCGGTAATGTACTCTTGACGAGGATCAGAATAAAAGAGAAAATAAGTACAGAAAAAACCTATAACATCTTGAATACAATTAGAGTTTGAATACTTGGTCTTCCTAGATTTCTTTGTCATGTCAGGTTGTTCCTCTAGTGGAGTCTTTGAGTTGGCACTGTGTGGAGCTGATTGGAGTCTCCAGGTGAAATATTCTAGCCTTATTTGGTCTGTTCACTATCCACCATCAGTGATCAGATATGGGAGTCGAAGTGAACTATTGGAGAAAGTTCCCCAGTGGATTCACCATTATGTTATCACCCTATAATTTCCCATGATGAGGAGGAAATTGGCAGGGGTAACCAAAAAACCACATGAAGTCAAGGATCTAGCCATAAGTCAAGGATATAGCCATCTAAGGCTCAGAGAGGGATCTCTCTGTATGATCTAACTTTGTTGGAAATTGATATTAGTCTAATTATAATGGTACAAGGTTTTAATTGTAATAAATGGAGTAAGGACCGAGATGGGAGACCATTCGGAAATGAATTCACCACAGAAAAATTTTCAAATCCTTTTTGTAAGATGAAACTACAGGGAAAGGAAGCTAAAACACTTGATCTCATGGATTTGAATGGAAAGAAGATTAAGAGATAGGAAACAAATCAATATTCAGATGGAAAGCAATTAAGAATTCACCACCTGTATTTCAGAGGAAAACATTTAAAAAGAAAAATGATTGTGGAAACAAGGAAAATAGTTACTGCTTGGAGATCATGAACATGCTCACTGTGAGCTTACATCCTAACACTGGTACTACTTCTTTTCTATTACTACCATTCTCCTTACTCTATAAACATATATATAAATAAAAAATACAATCCTTAGTCTCAAGAGATCAAATTTGATCACCCTGGTCGAAAATAACAAGTAAATCCCTAAAAGTTCTGAACTAAAATCTAGGCCGAATCTACTGAGAATTGGGGTACACTCAGACATTTTTTTCTCCTCAACGATGAAACTTGTGTAAAAACTGAAAGAGGTTATTGTATAAGAGTTTTAATGGAGAAAAACCCTCCTTCTTTTTCTTTAATTTCATCTCCATATTTCCGAAACATCTCCCACACAATCATGACCAAAATAGGAAAAACCAGAAACCTGAGAAAAGGGGCTTAGAAAAAGAACCTCTCTCAGTTTTTGAATATTCGTTTCCATTTTCTCGGAATCCCTCTCGGAAGACGAAGTGTTGAACAGGCAATAAAACGGTTTCAAATTTTTGGGAGGGTAGTTTTGGAGGTGTAGAGTGGTTTACTCGGACCCCCCTGAGGTGGTAAGTGGTATTAGGAGGGGGGGTATGAATTAACCATATGGTGACAAGTTTCCCTCCCAATACCACCAACTCAGACCCCCTTGTTGGTGATGTGACGTGAGAGGTGGGGGGGTCCGATTAAATTACATACGTAGATTTATTTCTTTGGGATGTGTGCATAGTGTGTTTTTTGTTTTCATTTGTTTTTATTTATTTATTTATTATTATTTAGTTTATGTTTTATTTTATATATGTTTTTTTATTTTTATTTTTTAATTTATATGTTTTATAATTTTGTTTTATATTTTTTAATTTAATGTTTAATTAATAAAAACTAACCTAATTACTAATTTAAACAATTAACTTAATTATTAATTAATTAATTAATTATTAACTAGTCTAACATATTTTAATTAATCTAACTACACTAAATTTTATTACTAACATTATTAACCTATTGTTTCTTTTTTCCTAAGCTTGTTTATTCATGCAGGGATAAAATTGGTGAAGGGGTGAAGAAATGAAGGGTGAGGGATTGAGGGTGCAGCGGTGGATGAAGGATGCAACATGGTGATGAAGGATCGGGAAAAATGAAATGGAGGGTAAAATGGAATCAACCGAGCCTAGCAAGCCAGATCTCTTCATGACGGGAGAAACACCAAACATGCAGCTGAAGAAATACATTACCTATGATTATAGGACACCAACATAGGCTCTACCTGGGGATGGAAACTCCTGAGGATGTGTTAAGAATATCATATCTCTGAACATGGAGACCAGTGCTTTATTCATTGTTCCATGGATTCAATGCAGCTACAATCTTCGAACTTGCTCAGATTTGACTAAACATTGAACTAGATACTATCAACTAAAAACTCTGCTAGAAACCATACAATACTAAAAAAGATGCTCAAATGACTGAGCTTATTGAAAAATTCTACCTACCCTACACTACTGACAAATTTTTTGTTCTAAATGATACAACAATTCCAGTCCAACCAGTCGAGAAACTGCTCTAATAACTCTGCTCTTTCAATGTTTTCAATCAATGTCAGAAATAGAACTTCCATAGGCATCATGAACTGATTTCCATACTGATATTCATCATAAGGAGATTGATAAACCTAACAGATAACAAAAATATAGGGAATGCATTATGGCTCTGTGATGAACAATTTCTCCATATAAATAGCCACTGGATCAAGATAGACTTGACCCATTATTGGACCTTCTGAATTAGTCAATTCAACCTCATGACCAGGTGTGACACATCAATTCAACCTCGTGACCAAGTGTGACACATCTGTTCTCTATGTCTTCAAGTGACTCAAAACATTCTTGTATTTGATCTGATGAGTTTTTTACCAATACTTCTACTGAACAAGACATTGGAGCTAACTGTCTGATCATATCTATATCATAACAACTCTTAAAATCATTAGGGGTATTGGCACAGGGGTATACCTAGGGTTCAATGCTTCAACAATGCACCAATAAAACCCTAACTTCTGGTCCTTTCAGAAACAACCGTGAAGGAGATGAAGTCTCACCCGAGGTAGAGGCAGGGGTGGTCATAGGAGTCAAGTTTTTGCAACCTAGATGGGACATAGATATGTGATTACAACACTCTAATAAAGAAATTTGTAGTTATCATTCATCAGTATTTAACCCTTATTCACATCGCAGATAAGACCCTAATTATAGAGTAATGCAGTATTCAATCATACCTAAGACATATAAGAACTTAGCCTAAGGAAATAGATTAGATATAGCATTCATTCAAATTACTAAGCACTTAGCTATCATATCAGATACATCTAAACATGTATTACTACATTAATCATAAATCACATGAATAACATAACAACCATAATGCACAAAGCAACCATAACACATGATATACGTGGTTCACCCCCAGCGTGGGGCTACATCCACCAACTCTTACTCTTATTTATTATCTTCTATCAATCATGTTACATGCATGGAGCCTCAAAACCCACTCTGCATAGGACAGGAGATCTGCGTGCACCTCGCCAGATCCTCCTTCCCTAAGCTAGGTTAAAACACAAATCATTCCTAGAGTCTGCACATAGGCTTCCTACAATCACTTGCACTTAGTTGTGCAAATTCTCAACACATAGTATGCACAAAGCATTCGTAAATACTTGCACTTAGCATAAAACACATATGTCTCTTACATCATTTTCACTTAGCATCACCTCCTACTTACATCCCCTAGATTTCTATTTATACATTACAAAAGGACTAAACATGGGTATAACCCATGGGCCGACATCCCATACTCATTACATAAACCCTAACTGAAAAATACCTTAAAAAAGTGGGTGATATCTCACTATCTCCACTTCGCCTTGCACTCAGCCTTCGACCATCCCATCGAGGTCCCAAAAATGGTCAAACATGACCACATTTCTCCAAAAATTGGTTAAGGGCCAACAGGCTCCCAACACTCACCTATGACTCATCCCAAGTCACTATGATCTGGGTAGTTTTTCCTTAAACGCCTCGATCTTGGCTCGAGCTTCTTCAACCTATTGCTTTTCCAGGGCCTCCTGCTCGACGAATTCCTAAATAATTGTTTCATTCACCAGTTCAGCCAGGCACTGTTCCAGTGAAGTGACCTACCTGTTCCAGTTTTGCACCTCATCCTTCAATATCATCAAAGATTATGCAAGTTGCATCATGTATTGGCTGGAGCTTTTGGGTCACATCCATGACTTTACTCTGAATATCATGCACTTGTTTTTGAACTGTGGGCTGTTCTTAGGACCTTTTCATCCTCTCAACTATTGATAATGGCTTCAACTGTGCTTTCACTATTGCTTCTCGCTGCTTTGTCTCCTTGAGCTATGAATCCAGTGTCCTTAGTTCAGGGTCTTCTGCGAGGAGCTCATAAATCTATGCACTTCCACTACTGAGATGTTTACATTCCTTAGCTAATGATTTGATTCTCTCAACTGTGCTCCAGGAATTTTCTTCTCTCTGATAACGCACTTTGTGTGGAGTTCGTGGCACTGCCTGTAACTCTAGATCATATACTCTCTGTTGAATCTTCTGAATGGGTTCAGCAAGCTTCACTACTTGAATCTCCACTGGGTCTTCTTCTATCTCTTCTAATCATATCATAGAGTGAAGTGCTCTGGTGACTACTTCTTTAACGCCCATCTTCTCTACAAGTAGTTGTTCTTTTTCCTTCTAGATTTGCACTCTATCCTTTACGAACTTTGCTTGGAGGTCATATTTTTCTTGCTGTGCAACCTGGTGTTTCTCTATGATTTCCTCTTGTGCTTGCTTTAGGGCCTATGTGGTCTGTTCCTTTTCTTCTTGGGCACGATGAAGGTGATCTTCAGTCACATATTCTATTCGTCATAGCAGTGCAGGATCATCTCCTAATTCAATTCCTTCAGAAGATGGTGGCACAGTGGACACTGCGCAACTGGAGTAGAGGAATTGTTGGACCCCTTTCAGATCTGCTTCAATTTAATCATGCTTGGTTTCTTTCTTGGATTCATTGTGTTGTAAAATATCTTCTGAGGTATCTGAGACAATGATGATGATGAGTTATATGTTATCCATCATGAGCATTGTCTTCATTTGTGGATTTCTATCTTTAGACTTCTTCCATGATGTAGGTTTCATGGGGGAACCCTTAATTTTCATCAAAGTCTCAACTTCATCAAGAGGATCCCTAGGCAGTGTTACTTCTCCCTGCTTCTGCTTGTCTTCTTCCCCATTTTTCTCTTCTTTGTATACTTCGTCATCACCTCCTCCTCCTGGTGACTCTTAAGCAGTATCTTCAGATGTGCTAGTCAACTCCTATACCTCTTCCTTATTCTTACTTTTTCTACTTCTAGGTGCATCATACTCTTCGCGAGTAATGACAAGACTTTCGATGAGGTCAGGGTCAGACAATTCTTCCTGGTCGACTAGTATAAGGAACTCTATAGGCCATTCCTTAGTTATTTCTTCCATGTCCTCCTCTGTGAGCTTATAATAATATTGGAGATCTTCTTTATGTTCATATCCACGTGTAGTGATATAAATAAAATGTCGATCTGCATGGAACTTCCCAAGGGGCCCGAACCTGTGTAGGATTTTCGACGTCATATGAGGGAAAGACTCAATAGCCCTCTTCAAATACAGGTAGTAGGTGTGGAACATTTTGTTTGATTTCCATTGCTTCACCATGTTGCTTAAATACCAGAGTGTGGTGAACTTCGCAATGAGGGGTTCATACGACTCAATCTCAGGGAAGGTCGCTCCTTCCGGCATCTCCCAAGCAATGAAGGCAATGAGGATCAATAGCCAACTAAAATGGAATTTTTAGCCCTGATCCTAACCTTCGCGACAATATTTCTCTAACGGGTTGATGAGGTAGCTCACCCAGTTCATTTGTAGCACTTCAATGGATTTTCCCGCAAGGTAAAAAATGAAACCTGTGACCTGTGTGGATGTGTTCTTCCTTACTAGCTTAAAAACAATCAAATGGAAGGTTAGGCACATTGTGCCATTCTGTATGAAGGCTAACTTGTAGCCTTGCTTCCCCTTTTCCAAATCGCCATAGGTCCTTTGGTAAAAATCTTGTGGGTCTGGTCCCTGAATGGTTAGTCTAGTGATCCTATGGGTCAACACTGGAGCTACAATGATGCATCTGTCTAGCCACAAATAGCCGCCATGGAAGCACGACACTAGGAGCTTAACCCACATGTTAACCTCCTGATGCCTTCCAAAATGGGGTATCTTCATTAAGTTCAAGATGGTGGACCTCGTGATGTCCATGGTCCATGGTTGGGGGATTATATTTGAATTCATCCCCTTTGTCTTGGTCAAATATTTGTATAGGGATAGAATGCCATAGTTCTTGCAGTCTCCCAAATTATAGTCGTTGATATTCAATGTCAAAATCCTCTCCAGGTGTGGTTTGACTACATGTATCCCCTTCGAGAGGTATGCAGTAATCAACATGTAGTCGAAGTCACTCAGAACACTGCCACAACTCACTGCACTAGCTTGAGGTGGGATGTAGTCAGGAAATATTGTTGGGATGAGCTTCAAATTCACCAAGTCATCATGATGCTTGGTTCATTTCTCAGTTGCATATATGGATGGTACAGATCCATGAGCAGTCAATAGGGAAGCTTGTAATCCTCTCATCGATGAGTCTTGAACTCCAATGGACATGACCTTCTCGTCCATGAGGTCAATCAAGATCTCTTCGACAAATTTCTCTACTACACTGAGGTCACTCAACATGCACGCTCAAGAGCAGGTATCTCAAGTGAGTGATCAAACACTCAAAGTAACAACGTGGGTGGAGAGGTCTTAATAGGCACAACGCGATAACAATGAATTCTTTATTGGCTCAGATACTCACAATTCACAAAAGTGTTCTCGATTCAATGCTCGATGGGATAAATAGACAATGTAGTGACAGATTCCTCAAATAGACAAGAAATCCTTCATCAATGCAATTTGATACATTAGGGCGAGGTTTCAACGATCCAATACTGATCTTTCCAGCCATAACTATGTTTCTAGCCATTTTGGAGCATCGGTCTAACAGTCAAGATGCCTCCAATGGTCATATTCCTTCACCATGGCAAAGTGTCAATTTGTGTCATTCTGATATTCCAGCGGAGTTCAAATCGTGCAAACCTTCTTTTCGCAAAGTTCTCTCTGGAACTTTCTGTAATTTTCCCAACTTAGATTTCTTCTTGTTGAGATTTATAGCTTTCTTTCCTGTGATCTGAGTTATTGGGTTTCTTTTTCCATTGTTGTTCTTATATGTACTCAACATAGTAACTTCGCGCTTCTGAGGGTTTTTCATAGGGTTCAAAGGTAATACTTCTTCTTTTTCTAGAGTAGGTTCTCTACTCTCCTGTATGAATAGATGTTTCAAGTCTTCCTACGTTCCTTCAACTTCAACATCAATTTTTTTGGTCCTTAGTAGCTTCGAATTGTCCTCTTGTTCATTTATTAAGTACGCTATTCTCCTAGCCATGAAATCTCTTAGTTCTTTCTTTTTTTGTTCTATATCCTCCTCTTCTTGTTTCCTTCAGATCTCATCTTTCTCAATCCAAGTTTTTTCTAGAAAAATAGCAAATGGGGCATTGTTGTCAATAAATTTAATGACCTCGAATTCTTCCTCTGTCGAAGTTTCATGAAGACTCATATATGTCTGGGTAAGTCTTCCACATAGGGTTATCATCTTTCCTCTAAATAATCCTATTGCTCCCAATGAAGGAATCATAGTGGGATTTCCCAAAATTTCCCAAGTTCCTTTTGTCATGATATTCACCTTTGTTTCTGTATCCAATACATAGTCTATGTTGAAGTCTCCTATTCCTGTTTCTATACACTCCTTCTCTTTTAAGATTTCCGACAAGTTGATGTTTCTATAATCATTCATGGTTTCTTTCATATACAATAATAAAGTCTCTGATTCTTTCTAGGCTTCTATCTTATCCTTATTCTCTTGGCTTTTCTCATGGTCTTATTGGATCATATTCATCTTTTCAACTTTATCAATCATTCTAAGTCAATCCAAAACTTCATGGTCCATATTTTTACAACAAAGACAACTAGGACCTCTACCAGGGCATTCCTTAGCAATATGTCTCAATCTTTTACAACTATAACATAGAGGTAATTCTCTCTTTCTCTTGAATGATCCCCAACCTTTCTTGTATTGTGCACTGAGATTGTAGTAACTAACTTGAAAAAACTTCTTTCTAGGGTATTGCATCCATTTGTTAGTCCAAACATTCTTTCTATGCATAGGGATAACATATCTTTCATAACTTCTATTAGATCTATTCATTTCATATCTTCTTTCTTCTAGTTGTGCCCTAGTTTTCAGACTAGGATGAAATTTATCAAACATACCTAGATCCATTCTTTCGAAAAATAAAAATAAAAAAAATTCCACTTGTCTTACCTTTATCAGAGCACAAAGATTTCATATATTACCTCTTTTATTCATATTGGATTCCCTTATTAGCACAGATCTTCACAAGTCAAGTAGAATACTATGCACAGAGCTTTCTCTTTTCTTCAAATCTTGACAATCATAGTTTCAGTCCCGACAACATAACCATTTGTTGGCATAGGGGAAGACCCAAGGCTCAACGCTTCAACAATGCACCAACAACACCCTAAATACCGACCCTTTCATCAACACCTGCGAAGCAGATGAAGTCTCACCCGAGGTAGAGGTAGGGGTGGTTGTAGGACTCAAGTGTCTACAACCTAGCTAGGAAACAGATTTGTGATTACAACACTCTAATAAATCACTTAGCAGATATAATTCATCAATATTTAACCCTTATTCACATCGCAGATAAGACCCTAATTACATAGCAACACACTATTCAATCAAACCTAACACATCTAAGCACTTAGCCAAAGGAAATAGATCAGATCTAGAATCCATTCACATTACTAAGCACTTAGCTATCATATCAGATGCATATAAACATATATTATTTCACTAAGAATAAATCTCATGAATAACATAACAACCATAATGCACAAAGCAACCATAACATAGGATATACGTGGTTCACCCATAGCGTGGGGCTACATCCAATAACTCTTCTTCTTCTTTACTATCTTTTGTCAATAATATTACATGCACAGAGCCTCAAAACCGACTCTGAATAGGACAATAGATCTGTGTGCACCTTGCCAGATCCTCCTTCCCAGAGCTAGGTTACATCACAAATCCTTCCTATAGTTTGCACACAGGCTTCCTACAATCTCTTGCACTTAGCTCTGCAAGTTCTCAACACATAGTATGCACGAAAAATTCACAACTACTTGCACTTATCATAACACACATATGTATCTTACATCATTTTCATTTAGCATCACCTCCTACTTACATCGCCTAGCTTTCTATTTATACATTACAAAATTCTTAAACATGGGTAAAACCCATGGGGTAAACAAAAACTGACTTTGAAAAAATAAGTTATCCACCATATCAACGATTGGGTCATAAAGTGCTTTAGATGACCGTGGCCTTGGTTCTACTAGCATTTCATGGATTACACTGTAGCATAAGGGAAAGGAATCAAAATGGATCATTTCATTACCTGTCCCATGCTCTATGATTTCATCTGAGGTTTGACATTCAAAAATATTCAAGGGATGTACCTCCGGATCTGAAGCAGATTCTATATCATCCCTGTTTTCCTTAAATGGTTCATCAGAACACTCCTCATTCTTACTATTTACAATCTTCTTGCAATGTTTTCTCAGGAGCGAGGAAAAACATAGGGGCATGCAGTTTTCACTTTCTTGAAAATTTCTATAATTTCCTTCTTTCTATATTGATTATTGTGCAGAGTTTGACAATCATCTTGGCATTGTGATAATTGAATTTATTCTTCCCATGAATAGGGTGTTGGTTTCTCTAAGAAGTCATCATGAAACTCAACTACATAATCATCACCCTGATGATCATATCCTGGAAAATCATCTACATATGCAAGGTCATGAAGCATGCACATCATATCAATTGATGGCTCTTCAACAAGATGTTATCAGGATACTTTTTAAGTGCAAAAACAAATCAATCCCCCATAGATTCACTACGAAACTAGAACAAAACAAGATAGTACACTACTCTTTCCTTAGATTTCAATTATCAAATGATAAATGGATCTAGAACATACCTTTTAAATATCAAAGATCCAAATTCGTCAATGCAATCCAAGATCCGTCACGAGGCTTATGGAGAAATATCTTTAATAGAACACAAGACAATGGAGGCAAGAAAAATAGAGTCTATTTGATATGAAACTATGTACACCATGAAGGAATCATACAATATGAACAAATAAGATTCATATAGGAAAGAAAATTTTATATGTATTAAAGAATGTGGAAGAAAGATACAACCAAATGCCTTGATGTTGTCAGGTTCCTTCCAATAGTTCCTTTCTTCCCATACACTTATAATCCATAGATTCTAAGACTGTAGATATGATAGCTACTCACAATCTATATTTTCAAAGAAAATCTCAAAGCCAATATACAATCTCTAAAGAATCCAAGCTACAAAACCCAAGCTCAATTTCCAATCCACAAGATTAATCCCAAGCCAACCTCAAGCTAAATTTTTCCATGAGAGATCCTCTCCTTTTATAAGCTGAAGAGGATAAGGTGAGAAGGTTAGGATGATCCCACTAAATCATGAAAGAGAGTAAGATCCAAACCATTCAGAGGCCACCTCATCATAGAAGCTTATCCTTCTAGAAGAATCGAGAAGATGCTCATTTTTCCCATGTACAAGAATCGTCGCACCCTAACTATAGTGCAGCCTACATAATTTTCATAGTCTAGCTTTAGAGCAGGATGTGAAAATCAGGCATCGTTGCACCTTACATATAGTGTAGCCTGTGACGATCTTCCTTAATAGGGTTTTTACAAAGGAAAATACAACTTCTTCTCTGAAGAAAAGTTATTCTCCCTTCTCTCTTCAATAATTCAGGCCAACGACCCCTCTGAAGGAAACAAACAATTTTACATCATTAATGGTCATAAGGGTGATGAAAATAATGTGTAACACAAGCTGAGTTGGAGCTTCATCTTTGACTATGGTGTGAATTGAATACATGAAACAATCATTATCTAATCCATGATACCAAGGATGAGCAACCAAGTGTTTGGGGATATTGATCCTTGTATGTTTTGTAACTATTTGAACATGTGATCTTTGAACAACAAGTTTATCTTTTATGCTAATCGTCTACATCATCTCTTTTACAGTGTTTTCCAGGAGATCTAGTTTCACTTATGAATATGTCATCTATTCCTTTTTTGTTCTATATTTCTCTTCTACCCTTAGCTTGGACATTTTGTTCATCAAATTAGCTTCCACATCAAATGCAATCTTTTGAATTTATTCAAGGGTTGTAGTGTTCCTTTCTCTTAATTGGAATGCCATCTCAGGATTGAAGGCATCTGGGAAATGAAAGTGAGATGATAGTAGGGGTGGCCTTATATCAACATGAATTGCATGATATACCTTATTGGACCTTGGTGAAAATTGTTGTATTGTTTCCCCTAGTTGTCTTTTCAAATGGTCATACTCTTCTAAGATGAGAAATACATTTCCCATGATCACCCATTTATCTAGGAAAATTTTCACAAATTGATAAAAGTTATCAATGCTTGCAGCTGGAAGATCCTTAAACCAATTTTTGACTTTACCTTGCAATGGTAGGGAATGATACATACATCATCTTCTTCCATGTCAAACAAATCAATAACTTTGGATGTGCTTTTCAACAATGATCTTCACATTTTTTCGATCAAACCTGGGCAGATTATTTATGTAATTGGCAGGGAGGTCATGGAGAATAGGAAGTAAATCTAGGGGCTTGTATATGTAGGGGATTGTACGAGGCTTATGTATCACTGGGATTTCTACAGGTGTATATGGGATGTGCACAGGTTTATGAGTATGTACATGATATACAAATTGGGGCTTAGCCTCTTGAGGCTCATCAGATTGTAAATGATCAATGTAAACTTTGACAATGTACTCTCGACGAGGATCGAAATAAGAGAGAAAATAATTACAGAAAAAAACCTATACATATTGAATACAATTAGAGCTTGAATACCTGGTCTTCCCAGATTTCTTTGTCATGTCGGGTTCTTCTTCTAGTGGAGTCTTTGAGTTGGCACTGTCTGGAGCTGATTGGAGTTTCCACATGAAAATTTTTAGCCTTCTTATGTCTGGTCATTGTCCACCATCAATGATCAGATCTAGAACTCGAAGTGCACTACTGGAGAAAGTTCCCCAATGGAGTCGCCATTATGTTATCACCTTGTAATTTCCTAGGTGAAGGAGGAAATATGCAGGGGAAACCACAAAACCACTTGATGTCAAGGATATAGCCATCCAAGACTCAAAGAGGGATCTCTCTATATGATCTAACTTTTTTGTAAATATATATTAGGCTAGTTATAAGGGTACAAGGTTTTAATTGTGAGAAATGGAGTAAGGATCGAGAAGGGAGACCATTGTGAAATGGAGTCACCACAGGAAAATTTTCAAATCCTTTATGTAAGATGAAACTGCAGGGGAAGGAAGCTAAAACACTAGATATCAGGGGAATGGAAATCATAATAAGAGATAGGAAACACATCAATATTCATATGGGAAGTGGTTAAGAATTCCCCACCTGTCTATCAGAGGAAAACATTTAAATTATCCAAAGTCAAGAAACAAAGAATATGTTCCAACGAATTATGTTCTTATTTTCTCTATTTCATAATTCAGAAAAAAAAATGATTGTGGAAACAAGGAAAATAGTTACATAAATAAATGACATCACGAGGGTGTTTAACACAACAATCGTGCAGTTTTTATTGCTTGGAGATCAAGAACATGCTCATTGTGAGCTTACATCCGAGAACTAGTACTTCTTATTTTCTAATCCTACCATCCTATTTACTCTATAAACATAGATATAAATAAAAAATACAATCCTTAGGCAAAGGATATCAAATTTGATCATCCTGGCCGAAAATAGAAAGTAAATCCCTAAAAGAACTGAACTGAAATCTAAGTCGAATATTCTAAGAATAGGGGTACACTCAGACATTTGTTTCTCCTCAATGTTGAAACCTATGTAAAAAGAGAAAGATGTTATTGTATATCCTTTTTTCTGAAAAAAAAACCTCCTTCGGTTTCTCCATTTTCGTCTCCAGCTTGCCGAAACCACTCCTGTAAAATTGTGACTAAAGTAGGGAAAACAGGAAACTTGAACAAATGGGCTCAAAAATGGCTTTGTTTCTCCTAGATGATATCACTTCTGAAAAATATGGGAGATTTTATTTTTCTTCAGCCTGTGATGAAAAAAACCCTCTCTCGGTTTTTTAAGATTCATTTCCATTTTCCCGTAATCCCTCTTGGAAGATGAAGTGTTGAACAACCAAAAAAACGGTTTTAAATTTTCGGGAGGGCAGTTTTGGAGGGGCAGAGTGGTTTACTTGGACCCCCCTGAGGTGGTAAGTGGTATTTGGAGAGGGGTTCTGAGTTCACCATATGGTGACAAGTGTCCCTCCCAATACCACCAACTCGGACACCCTTGGTGCTGATGTGACGTGAGAGGGGGGGTGAGTCTGAGTAAATTACGGATGTAGCTTTATTTCTTTGGGATGTGTGCATAGTGCATTTTTTGTTTTTATTTATTTTTATTATTATTATTATTTAGTTTATGTTTTATTATATTATATGTTTTATTTTTTTTTATTTTATTGTTTTATTTTTTAATTTATATGTTTTATATTTTTGTTTTATATATTTTTATTTAATGTTTAATTATAAACACTAACCTAATTACCAATTTTTTTATTTTTTTTTATAAGTAAAAAAGGGGAGGATCCTGTTTAAATTACTATTGCATGTTTATAGAGTTTGGTAATGCCACCAACTATCCCGCCTACTAAGATGAAACCGAGATAGTTGGCCTTAAGATGCCATATGTCTTCAAACAAACAAATTTTTTCCAAGCTATCGTCCTACCCGAAGGAAACTAGGACGCACAACCAGAATGTATTCAGTCCAGTCTCTAACAACCTAACTTCTAACATATCTAGAGTCCACTGCTAAGAGACAATTCAAATTAGAAACATTCACATAACCTTTGGACCAGGCAACTCGCCATCATCATCCTTCTTTCGCTATCTTGTTGGAATCGCATAGGCTTGCACGCACGTAGGGCACTGTAGTCGTGGTGATGCTTTGGAGCATGTTGCATACATCATATCGAGGCGATGGCTGATTTGAATGGCTTTGAATATTTGGTCATCCACCATACTGCGAGTTTCAAAGAGGAGCTAGAGATAACTTAGATTGTTGTAAGGAGGTTGGTCCTCCCATTCCTCCTGAACAATCAAGACGGGATTTGACCCTTGAGCATGGGTTCCCTCCTTTTCTACCATAGCTTTGTTGAGATGGCTTGCTGGCTGACTGTGCTCCTGGGTTGCTGTCTCTTGGGGTGGTTCTCTTGTTGGGTTTGTTGTTTCATCTCTATTTCCTGACAGTTCTTCCTGGACGTAGAAAATTGTGAAGTCCTCTGCCTGTTCTTCTTCCTTACGTTTGTGAGAGGTTCTGGGATATGGAAGCTTGGTCTCATTTCCAAAAGCCATGGGGGGATTCCAATTGTCCGGGATGGTGAAGATGAGGTGTTCTAGATAGTTCTGGATGGATTCATCCAGAGTGGTCTCCTCCACATACTCCATGGTGGAATTTTATGTCTCCCATGTTCCCTGGTTGCCCGAGCAGATGCAAGAGCCAACGCTCTCTCAAAGACCTTCTATCGCTTCCTACGAGAATCATAGGCATACCACGCCACACCTATGTGAGGATTTCCTCATGATCTTGAAATGTGGAGGAGATGAGCTAAGGATGAAGACATTATCCCTGCTCCAACACCCCACAAATTGAATTTGCAAATGCATCTCTTTACCCTTCAGACAACTGATAAGGGTGAGGTTGATTGTGATAGTGGCAGCCATTAAAGTTGAGTGCTTAATTCTCTGGTGTGTCGTTCCCTTCGCGTACTTGAGGGGACTCATCAAAACCTAATTACTAATTTAAACAACTAACATAATTATTAATTAATTATTAACTATTCTAACATATTTTAATTAATCTAACTACACTAAATTTTATTACTAACATTATTAACCTATTGTTTCTTTTTTCGTAGGCTTGTTTATTCATGCAGGGATAGAATTTGCAAAGGGGTGAAGAAATGAAAGGTGAGGGACTGAAGGGTGGAACGATGGATGAAGGATGCAGTAGGGTGATGAAGGATCGGGAGAAATGCAATGGAGGGTAAAAAGGAATCAATCGAGCCCAACAAGCCACATGTCCTCATCACGAGAGAAACACCAAATAGGTAGCTAAAGAAACAAGTTACCTATGACTATAGGACCCCAACACATGTTTATTGTAAAAATTCCTTGATAGGCTCAGGGAATGAGCACATCCATCACATATCTTCTTAGATATAAGTTGTCACCATTCTAACAATCTTGTTTTCTGCTGCATTTTATAGTTTCATCTTATATCCTTATTGAATAGAAACCAATTTTACTGTTTATCTCTTATTCTATGTTAAGCATCTTATTATAATAATCTGTATTCATTTCATTCTCCTCATAAAATTTGGATCACCCTCCCCTCTCTCTCTCTCCCTCTCTCTCCCAACACCTCTCTCCTTCCCTCAAACACCCCCCTCTCTCTCTCCCATCACCTCTCTCCTTCCCTCCCACCCACTCTCTCTCCCTCCCTCCATATTTTTTTATCCTTCTCTCCAGCCCCCATCTCTCTTGTTCCTTGTCTCTCTCTCTCTCTCACTCACTCACTCA
>ML830798.1:55658-67558 GCA_009831015.1 Picea engelmannii | reverse complement strand
TAGAGATTACTACTTAACTACATGTAATAAGGGAAAACATAGACTACTATAAAGGTTAACTTGATTAGTGATGGTTAATCTTAGCATAGTTTCAATATCATGGTCCTTCTTTTAGATTACTCATATTCCCTATCTTTTCAACTTGTTACCTGTAATTAGGAAAAATAGGGAGATCATCTTTCTACATGCTTATACTTGACTCTATTACTAGTTTTACCATTACTATCAGGGTCACAATGACATCATCTAAAACACCAATAGGCTTAATTCTATATCTGACAGCTAACTCTAACACTATGGGCGTAGATAGGAGACTGTCCAATTGCAATATTTACATAGTCATAAAATTCATAACGTTTGTTGCATCCCCTAGGTCAATTAGTGTTTTATATATGAACATTGTTGATGTAAACATCAACTACATGGTTTCTGGGAGAGGGCATTGGAAACTATTGTGGGGGGAGATTCCCATAAGCATTCCCTAGCCAACCTTTTTTTCAAGGGTGGTTTTTAGTCTGTTGTTGGGGCCATGTATGCCAAGGTATTTGAGATTTCCATTGTTGAGGATAATAATTATAAGATGTATAAAATTGTGATGAGAGATCTTGTGACACACATTTTTCTCGTGGTTGTCAAGCCATCTTTTGTGCAGCATAAAAATATGGATCAACTATACCATTACCTCCTTTATAAATAGATTGAAGTCCCGGCAGGGAGGGGAAATGTTTTGTGTCATGGTTATTTGCACAAATAGCACAATTTGTACATTATTTAATGGACACTCTCTTAAAGGATTCCTCTTCCTACATTAAGAACAAAAAATAATCAAGGAAGTGTTGTCTTTGATCCATGTGGATCTTGGTGGCCATCCACCTTTTTCACTGAATAAACATTTCAAGCCTATGGTTTTGATAAACCATGATATTCACCCTTTTGATGGGGAGTGGAATGTAATTCCATCTTCATTTTTTAATTACAGACAGCATGTAATGATTTCCTAGTGTTCTTATGCACATGCTACAACATAGCCCTAATGCATTAGATCCCATTACAACTATGCAGTTAAGCATGCTCAAGATAGAGTAGTACTAGGATGGGTGACCATCCGAGAAGTCCTAGTGTTTTACATGCCTATGGAATTTTATAAACTTATTCCATTTTATCCCACATGCACCATGGGAATTGTTCTCCTCTCACTCTCTCATATATAATTTAGGTGAAGGAGGCCTCTTAAGCATGCAACAGAGTGTGATGTAAATCTTGTTTTGATTGAAGTGTAGCCAACATCTCTTTATTTTTAAAGAAAAACTACCCCATTCTGTCAGTTTTTGTTCTACAATGTTTGTCTCTCTTATTCATTAATAGAAGTTGGGTTTCATTGTATTTCTTTGTTCTCTTTTATACTTTTGTTTTTTTCTCGTTTCATTCTTAGCATAATTTGGATCAATGGTATGAGAGCATACTTCTCCTTGTCGTTTCTTAGAGTAGGTTCCCGACGAGGTCAAGTTATAGAGAATTGGGTCTTGGGCTAGTTTCGCTTGAGGAAAACTACTCTCTCCATCCCAATCAACCTCCTATGGAGGAAGAAAAGATAGATGAAAAAGTAAGAGATCATTTCAAGATGTTGCTTGAGGAATCTCTTGTGCGATAGAGTAAGAAGATGATGGACAACTTCACTCAGATCCTTTAAAGACTACCGATGGCAGTGACCAAGGAATCTTCGATAGGCATCCATTTCGCAAGTGTGACACCCTTCAAGGTACAAGTAAATTTTTATGTCCCCTTATTTGAAGGCCAGATAGATGCAAATGCTCTAGAAAAATGGTTGAATATGCTAGAAGGTTATTACTCCATTGAAAAATTTTCCGACAATGAAAAGATCACCTTCGTGATCCTTAAATCCCTTCCCCATGTCAGATCTTGGTGGGAAGGTTACTGGGAGAGGTACATTATGGATGAATCTACACCATTCAGGAGAGAAACCACTTGGGAGACCTTTGTAGATTCCATAAAGGAGGATTTCTACCCTGCCAGAATCTACGATGACCAATACATGAGATGGACGACTTTGTGTCAAAAAAGAGATCAGAAAGTGTCAGAGTACACTAACATATTTCATACCTTGCGCTCAAAGTTGGGTATAAAAGACTTCGAATAGAACCTATTTTTGAAGTATCCCAGTGGTATACAAAAGTACATCCAAACATAGATGGATTTCCTGGACATCTCCTCACTAGGTGTTGCTTATCGATATGTAGTCAAAATTGAGAAGAAATTCAAGCAGCAAAGTAAGTGAGGGTTCGGGTTTGAAAATACACCACAACATAATCATGGAAAAGTAGATCCTAACTCATATAATGAAGGAAAGAGAAAGAAAGGCCAAACTCAAGAAATCTAGTCCAAGACATAGGAAAATAAGGGTAACGGGAAGTCTAAGAAAGACACTGGAAAATGGTGTGAGTTCCATAACAGTCCCTAGCACAAAACAAATGAATTTCTCTCAAAATAGTCATTGGTGGGTGAGCTCAAAGAAAAAGAATAGGAACCTGGCGTGGACTCTGATTCAAATCACAATAAAGGTAAACATATCATCGATGCAGAACTCACTACTACAATCATGGCCACGACAATACAACCATAAGAACGAGAGGATATTGAGGAGGAGGAGCGCCTCTTCCACTCATAGATGTGGGTAAAGGGGACCCCATTTCATTTCATTGCTGACAATGGGAGTCAGAAGAACATGATCTCAATTGAGGTTTTCAAGAGATTGAAGCTTCCAATGATACCACACCCCCAACCATACACCATTGGATGGTTGAGCTAAGGATGAGACATTTGTGTCAGCCAACAATGTCGACTGTCCTATGGCATCAATCCCTTCAAGGATGAGGTAGTGTGTGATGTTGACCCACTTAAATTCTATGATGTTCTTTTATGGAAACTTCATGTTATCTATGAATCCCAACCACGCAGTGTCATTGTTACTCTAGGAGGTCATCTCCACAGGGTACCATAGGTATCTCCAACTACTATCACTTCAATGATCTCATAAAAACAATGTTGCAAAGTAATATCTCATACCACAAAATATTCCCTCTTCACAATCAAGTCATACAGTGAACAGAAGGTCATCGCGACCACTATAGCCTCGGCCCAAGACATTTCTATCCAAAAGAAGCAGGTCGACAAGATTGTAGAGGAGCACAAAGAGAATGTGAGTCTTCCATATGTTCAAAATATCTCTATTGGCCATGACCCTTTACAAGTGTTCTTGGGGTTATAACCATTATCCCCCATTGATATTCTCTTATTGTTTCATCTTCACCGACAAAGTCTTCCCACACTCAGACCAAGGTAGATCATGCAACCATATCTGTTGAATGGATCCAACACCTCCAATAGATTCACGACATCCTTCCACCAACAAAGTACAAGAAGGAAATCTACTTCAACAAGGAAAGTGGCTCACCAAGGTTTAGATTCAACATAAGTTTATGTCCCGAGGGAACTTGATGCAATGGGGACCATTGCTTCCTAAGGGGGGAGGAATAATCTAGGTGGATCTTGGCAGCCATCCACTTTTTTCACTAAATCAACATTTCAAGCCTATGGTTTTGATAAACCATGATATTCACCCTTTTGATGGGGAATGGAATGTAATTCCATCTTCATCTGTTAATTATAGACATCATGTAATGATTTCCTAGTGGTATTATGAACATGCCTACAACGTAGCGCTAATGCATTGGATCCCATTAGAACTCTGTAGTTAAGTGCGCTCAAGCTAGAGTAGTATTGGGATGGGTGGCCATCCGGGAATTTCTAGTGTTTTAAATGCCTATGGAATTTTATAAACTTAGTCCAATTTATCCCACATGCATCATGGTCTCCTCTACTTCTCTCATATATATTTGATGTGAAGGAGGTGCTTTAAGAATGCAATGGAGTGTGATGTAAATCTTGTTGCGAATGAATCATTACCAAAATCTATTTATTTTCAAAGATAAGCTACCCCATTCTTCCAGTTTGTATTCTACAGTGTTTGTCTCTCTTGTTCATTGATAGAAGTTGGGCTTCACTATATTTATGTGTTCTCTTCTATATTTTTGGTTTTTTCTTCTCAACATAATTTGGATCACTCTTCCTCCTAGCTATTTTTAATTTTTAATGTATCTAGATGTGAGATAATATTTCCAAGGATATTTTTTTTTTTAATTTCTAAAAAATTTCCTAATTCAATCCTTGTTACTCCTCCTATAGCAGATTTAGTTTCCCTTGTAAAAGTATCATTCATTCCCTTACCTGTTTTATCTCTACTACATGAATATATCCTACATAAATTACAAATGTATGCAAATGGTAAGTGAGAAATGTTGATTAATTGGGTTTGTTGTCATTGATGTCAACCCTTGAATCAATTCTGGTAGAAAATTTTGGTAGCCCCAACAGTATGGTTAAGGTACTTAATTTTGTTTGATGTATAATGGTATGAATATTAGTATATTTACATGTAAGACTATTCTAGATGGATAGTACATGTCATGCCATTTTTGGTGATATGTGGAACGTCACATAACTCCTCATGGTTAGAGCGTTATGGCCTTGTGAAGTTGTAGAACCCCCTTGAGTTATCTAGAAACCCCTAGATGATCAAAGAAGTCAAATTCTTCTAGAAACTCCTAGAAGAAGTTGACTAATCAGAATGGGTGAAACTAGGAGTTAATCATGGGTTAAGTTGTTGCAATAAGAAAATAATTAAGAATAAATTAGTTGCAACTATAAGTGGAGAGTTTAATATTTATGGATAAAATGGTTAAATTGGACAAGTGGTTAGAAGTGGGTTAGCCCTAAAAAGAAGGAAGTTGGGTTTGTTATCGCAAATTTTGTAGCTAGGTCAAATGGCTAAAGGATAGAGGCCAAACTAGCGTAACAGGAACCTTCCCCACCCAATGTCACCTCAATGGGGAGGTTCTTTCTATTTAGGGAGGTTAGCCCAAGGGAGACGTCCCCTGTAACCTGGGGTTTTGAAGAGGCCAAAGTATAAAGGTTAAAGAAGAAGTTCCTCCTCACAGGTTACCACCAAGGTCAGATAGTCTGGCTAAACAACCAATAAAGAAGTGTATGCCCAAATGAGAACACTTGCCCAGAACAAGACAACAGCAAAACAATATATATGCAGGCTATAAGTCAGTGGGTTAGTACTTCATGTAACTATCTGATATCAATATATAAGCAAGTAAAGCAACAGATATCAATCAGATCAACATTTATCAATCTAGCAATGGAAAATTATCAATTCATCAATAACTATTGAGATGATGTAGCCAACAATGTATCCTATCAATTCTTTACTCAATAAATGCTTTCAACCATCATCTAATTGCTTATCATCAAAAGGTGTTGTGTCAAGATGGAATAACCAAGTATGACGTCAGCCTAGTTAGGGTTAGCTAGTTAGTTAGGGTTTAAAATTTAAAATTTTTGAGAGGTTGTTTGAGCACTATCACTTCAACGTTGTGGATTTAAGATCAGTGCCTAGGGATAGATGGAGTCAATTAAGGAGAGGATGCAAAGTTGAAGGGATAAAAGCTAAGGACAAGAGGGAAGGGTTCTAGAGTGTTGCAATGGCAGGGCCCTAGAATCAAAACCCTAGGGGAAAGAGGCTCACTCCAGTGTTGCTTAAGCAAGGCCTCGTGCTCTTTCCTCCTTCCTTACGTCAAACTTGGCAAAACAGCTAGCATAAAAGATAAGTTAAAACAAGAGAATGAGGTGAGGGAAAGTGTTGCAATGGCAAGGCTTTATCACCAAACCCTAGAAGATGGACGGCCCTAGGTGTAGATAACCTAGGCCTAGGACGTCACCTCCTTTTTAACCTTTAAAAATCATAACTAGCACAAGGGGAAGAAGTGAAGAGAGTGTAGAAAAGGCTAGGCTCTTCCTTCCTTCTTCAATGGCTGAATATTTCTCTTTTAGGGGACATGAAACAAGGACCTACTTGTGTGCTTGTCACCAAGGGTTTTAAATCAGCAAATTTATAAGTAAATGCAAGAATACAAACCTACAACCATTCAATTAAGAAGTTTTGCAGAAAATACACTTACATATCATGAAGAAATAGCAATGTGCAAACCCTAGTTGTAAACCTTCCTTCAAGAGAAATGCCAAATATGCCAAGAAAATCCTTTCATCAACAAGTGTGCCTCACATAAAAGACCAAATACCCAAACTAGGGCACAAAAATCAAACCTCAAAAGAGAGTGAGTTGTGTTGTTGTGTCAAAATGAGGGGAAAAACTCCTCAATATATAGTGTATTATGACCTCTAATTAACATTAGGTCATTAAAAATAGCTGACAAGGCTACAAACCAAAATCACATTGTTTTTACATTAAATTGTTAAATTAAAACCCTAAATGAGCATAAGCAAGACATCAAGCCCTCCTGAGGGAGATGTTGTCCCTTTTTAGGGCAAAATCCAGCACAAATGACAAAACGTTGGCCCTCTTTGGGCCTCCAAACCATGCCACACATGCCAGCTTCCCTGTCAAACTACCATACGTTGAAGGTGACATCATTGGCCTCTAGGTGACGTCCTGGGCCATCTAAGGGAGACATGCCAACTGAAGTGGGTCAATCCCCCTAGGCTGGGCTCAGCCAAAGTGTCCCAGATGGAACGTCCTTCTTCTTCTCAAGTGTAAAGCTCAACCAAGAATTGTCCTGTCTCTGCCCCTGATGGGGTCCCAGTAACCATCTGATGAGCTCTTCAACCCCATGGAGGTCCGAACTAATCATCTCCCCATGTGTACCGGTCCAACTGGTACCTGTCCGTCGGGCATGGTCCTGCACATCAAAAACTTCACCCTCCATGGGCTCATTAGTCACAGGGATCATAGAAATGTTAATCATGTTTCATCATTAATGTTATCAAACATATGCTTAAAAAGACTGATATATCATTCAATAGCTCAAAGACATTACAAAGACCTACAATACAGAGCCAGAGAAAAAAACAAAATACCCTATTGGGCTAGTGTCCATAAGGAAAGGAAAGTCTCCAAGGGGTATCATCCAAACCAGGTAAAACGAGGTGATGTGGTTAAGGGATGCCCAAACATACTGGTAGAGTGAAAGATAGGGATGCATGATATTACCTATGGGTGCCTTTCTAGAAGTCAAGATGTACCCATCACGGATGCAAATCTTTCCAAGCCCTTTATTTCCTTTATTCTTTTATTTTCTTTATTATTTCAAGGACTAACTAGAGGACACTGCCCTGGTGTGGTGACCAGAGCTGACAATGTTACCCACAAGCACTTTCACAGAGATGATAAGGTTGGCTCGTGATAAGACCCCCTTTCCCTTGGCCATGCGACCAAAGGTCACTACCCTGGCATGGTAACTAGATAGTGGCAATGTCATTTTGTTCGGTACCCATGAACATAATAGGTTGGCTCATGATGAGACCCCCTATCCTCTTGGCTAGGTCTTGTTTTTTTATTTTTCTTCAGGTCCCTCTTATTTCTTGTTGAGAGGCTTTTTATTTCCTTCTCGGGGATCCCTGGGCAAGGCATCTCCAGGTTTCATTTTTTTATGGATTTTATCTTTTACCAGCTGCTTTTACCTTCTGGGCCTTTATCCCCTTCTTCCCACGAGATAAGGTGCAACCCCACAAACAAATCATCCTAATGCCCAGACTAGGAGAATGGGACAGATGAGTGGGAGATAAGATGTAAAAGTGATGATATGATGGGAGCAGACGATGTCTCTTCATAAATCCCCCTGGTGGAAAACCAAAACTTATGGGTATAGGCTTGCTAGGACACTTTGTTAATCCCCCCAACCATGGTCAAGCAGGTCAATGTAAGATCCAAGCAGTTGTTAGAAATAAAAGGAGTAAGATGCATATATCTAAAGTTTATAATGATCAAAAATGACACATACCATGATACCTGGACCAATTACCTCATGGAGCAAGAGTCTTCTCCGATACAAGTCCAAGCCGAAGGTGATGGATGTTGTTGCTGCTGAAAAGACAAGTCTGATGAAGGAGAAGAAATATGGGCCCTCCAGGGCCATGATCAGGTCAATCCTACTCTTGGTACTCCATGTCTAGAACCTGTGGGCCTCAAGACATGATCTCCTAGTTATCCCTAGAAATCGGGGATAACATTTGGCTCCAACTCGGGGACATGTGCTCACCATAGAGCACATGAGAACCTCAACATCTCTGGCATAGCCTACAGACCTTCTCAACTCGAAAAGGGAATCAATAACAAAGGTGGGGTGGTATTGCCACTTTGCATATATAGACATTGAAAAATAATCAACAATGCAAAGCAAACTACTTACCTACACTTACCTTTGGTTGGATGTTTGGTGTAGTCAAATAACCAATGAAACCAATCTAGAAATGTCCCACAATAGTTTCCTTTATGCTTCATCATAAACCAGAACAGTGATAAATCAAGCACAAAAATGACATGGGTTAGAGCATATATTATATCGTCGGAAGTCATAAAGTCTAACTCATGGAGGCGGGTGGGAGGGATAAAATCCTACCAAGTGCATCTCTAAGGAAAATACTCAATCCACTTCAAGAAAGGGTCATGAGAAATGAAAGGTTCAGAAAACTGACTCAGAGGGCCTGCAAACCGGCTACCTAGGGCATCCTCATGCTCTGAAGTCAAGGAAGGGATCGACAAAGACCTAGCAGATGACTGGAAAACTACCAAGGGAAAGTTCAAAAACTGGGATAACTGACTCAAACTTGCAGTATCCAACCAACCTATGGAGTCTAGGCTTTGCCTAAGAGGAAGCTCAACATAAAAAATATACTTCCCAACTACACCTTTGATGGACAAGCACGGTAAAGTAATAACAGGTGGATGGAGTGAAAAGTCATGAGAAACCTTCTTTAGGCAAACAATGTTCTTACTTGCATCAAAATCTGAGCAGAGTGGTGGTTGATAATCATCTTCATAAAATAAATCCAAATGCTCAAAGGAACAATCATCAAACTCCTCAAGGTATGACCAAAAATCATTAGGAAAACAAGGTACTAGGTCATCCTTGGGTTTTTGGAGAGTATGGGTAAGAATCTCATCTCCTTGTTGCCACTGGTGAAGAATAATATGTTGTGATGATTGCAAAGGCAATAATTGGAAATGACTTTCAATGTCATAGATGGGACCTATATCATAACCAATTACATCCCACCTATGTCTCCCAATATGTATGAATTCATCAAAATTATCAACAAAGTCATTATCTTCATCATAACATGAAAGGATTAAAACGTCTGACACTTCATTCTCCTCCTCCTCATTTCCTTCATCATAAAGCAAATCATTATCAAAAACTAGGGGAGAAGGGTAACTTATTGTTTCTTCTTGCGCAGGAACTTTGAGGACTTTAGTGTTTTCAGCATGAATTACGGTCTCATCCTCAGGAATTACCCCTTCTTCTTCAATTGTGCAACACGGAAGATCTAATTATTTTGGGAATTTCATTCCTCCTTCATCTGAATCATGTGACAAGGTGTCCTCGGAATTCTGAAATGGAAAGCAACTAACCTCGTCTTCCTTTTGTTGTGCAGGAGAAAAGGGCTCTTGGATTGCTTCATCAGAGGGAGGGGCACAGGTTGATACTTCATCATTTTTCTTAGGTTCTATCTCCTCATCTATGTCTTCAGCAATCCCGTGTCGAAATATGGTTTGTTCCCCTTCTTCTTGGAAATTATCAATGAAGTTTTCATGGGAAAACAAACTTTCCATTATAAAAGTACCTGAGGTACAGAGGTATTTTATCTCGAATAAGGAGATGTTTCGTTCAATTCTTCCAGCCATGCTGTAAGCTTCATTGAGCATCCTTAGGGAACTTTTACTGAGGGGCAAACCTAAGTGTGCCAGGATTGCATGGGTATAGAGATGGACAACGTAATCTTCTTCGGGATGATGGCTTGCCGGAATCTGATGTAGAGTGCCCTCAAACCTACTATGGAAGTCAAAAAGGGTTTCATTCTCAGCTTGTTTTATATCCTCAAATATTTTTAGCAGTACTGGGATGTCTCCCAATTTTATGCCCCATTTTTCGAGAAAGACTTCTTCTAGTTGGTTCATGGAGGTGATGCTAGCATCAGGAAGATCGTCATACCATTTTTTAGCATTCTCGTGGAGAGTGGTGGGAAAAATCTTCATCACTATATCCTCGGCATCGTCATCGACAGGATGGAGTCCAAAATAAGAATAGAAATTGTCTACATGAAAGTCAGTTCTTTATCCATCACTACCAATGAATCTAGGGAGCCATATTTTGGATATCGGGGGCATTTTTCTTGGGTATCTTGGGATTTTTCTCATATCTAAAGGCTTGTAGTTCCTAGGATCCCATTGTGAAGTCATTTTTGGCTTCATCATCAGTGGAGTTGCCAGATAATTTTCTTGAAACTATCAAAAGATAAGGGAAAACACCCTAGTGGAGTCGCCAGGTAAGCTTGTAAGATGAGGCATCTAGAGGCAAGGCTTACCAAAAAGTGTCGTCTGAGGAGAATTGACTCAGTGTTCCCCGGAAACGGTGCCAAAATGTTATCGCACAGTTTGTAGCTAGGTCAAATGGCTAAAGGATAGAGTCCAAACTGGTGTAACAGGAACGTTCCCCACCCAATGTCACCTCAATGGGGAGGTTCTTTCTATTCAGGGAGGTTAGCCCAAGGGAGACGTCCCTGGTAACCTAGGGTTTTGAAGAGTCCAAAGTATAAAGGTTAAAGCAGAAGTTCCTCCTCACAGGTTACCACCAAGGTCAGATAGTCTGGCTAAACAACCAACAAAGAAGTGTATGCCCAAATGAGAACACCTGCCTGGAACAAGAAAACAGCAAAACAATATATATGCAGGCTATAATTCAGTGGGTTAGTACTTCATGTAACTATCTGATATCAATATATAAGCAAGTAAAGCAACATATATCAATCAGATCAACGTTTATCAATCTAGCAATGGAAAAGTATCAATTCATCAATAACTATTGAGATGATGTAGCCAACAATGTATCCTATCAATTCTTTACTCAATAAATTCTTTCAACCATCATCTAATTGTTTATCATCAAAAGGTGTTGTGTCAAGTTGGAATAACCAAGTATGACATCAGCCTAGTTAGGGTTAGCTAGTTAGTTAGGGTTTAAAATTTAAAATTTTTGAGAGGTTGTTTGAGCACTATCACTTCAACGTTGTGGATTTAAGATCAGTGCCTAGGGATAGATGGAGTCAATTAAGGAGAGGACACAAAGTTGAAGGGATAAAATATAGGGACAAGAGGGAAGGGTTCTAGAGTGTTGCAATGGCAGGGCCCTAGAATCAAAACCCTAGGGGAAAGAGGCTCACTCCAGTGTTGCTTAAGCAAGGCCTCGTGCTCTTTCCTCCTTCCTTACGTCAACCTTGGAAAAACGGCTAGCATAAAAGATAAGTTAAAACAAGAGAATGAGGTGATGGAAAGTGTTGCAATGGAAAGGCTTTATCACCAAACCCTAGAACATGGATGGCCCTAGGTGTAGATAACCTAGGCCTGGGACGTCACCTCCTTTTTAACCTTTAAAAATCACAACTAGCACAAGGGGAAAAAGTGAAGAGAGTGTAGCAAAGTCTAGGCTCTTCCTTCCTTCTTCAATGGCTGAATATTTCTCTTTTAGGGGACATGAAACAAGGACCTACTTGTGTGCTTGTCACCTAGGGTTTTAAATCAGCAAATTTATAAGTAAATGTGTTAAGCCCTAATATTGGCTCATTACCACTTAATTGGGGCATATTAGATTAGTAATGTTATTTTATTTATGTCGTCTTTAGGCCATTAGTTGTGATTTATATTAGTAATGTTATTTTATTTATGTCGGCTTTAGGCCATT
>ML830798.1:44618-55558 GCA_009831015.1 Picea engelmannii | reverse complement strand
GTACTCCATGTCTAGGACCTGTGGGCCTCGAGACATGATCTCCTAGTTATCCCTAGAAATCAGGGATAACAGGGTTAATTTGGTTAGAAGGTAACCCCTTGAGGAAGCTACATGGAAGTATAAATAAGAGAGAAAGGCTCTCCTGTTAACACCTATTAGCACCTATTGAGCACATTGAATATCTATTATTGTGTAAGGTTTATTGTAGGTACTCATTGATACATCTGAAGTTATGAAACTCTAAGGTAACACAAAGGGTTGACAGAGAAAGTTTCGGAATTGCAGAAATACTGGAAAAAAAAAAAAAAATACGCAGGTTGCAGTGGAGAAGTAAACGTATGTATGCAGTTTGGCCCTATAACAGGGTGTGTACGTGTGGGAAAAGCCATGAAATATTGAATTGATGAGGGTGTCGGGTACTCAGAGTTTGAAAGCAAGCTCTCAGAAAGGTCTAAAGTGATCAGGTACAGTATATCTATCTACATATTCAAAAGGTATGCAATATTATTATGTGTAGTTGGATATTCTTGTCTCCATGAGATATGGTTATGAGAGTTTGAGGTTTTTCCCTAGAGAGGGTGTTGGATATATGGAACTTATGGTATTATTCATATCTATAGAAATACAACACTGGTATGTTGGTATTATTCATGTGTTCATCTTGTTGATTCAAGTGTTGAGACATAGTTTGTATTTCTTGGTACATGGTTGAGGGTTTTGGCTGTGAAGTGGTTGTGAAGTTGTTTGTATGGTGATAGGTTGCATATCATTAATTGTTTTATGTCTATTCCATGTGAGGATTATTACACTTGTTCATGATTTTACACACATGTATGGCACATGACTAGAGAGACAGAGATGCACTTGGTTAGGAGATGTATAAGATGATGTATGCATATGTCACAACTACAGACAAGACACAGTGACAGGTTCCAGATTGATGTGACAGAGGCAGCAAAGTGTTTGGTTTCAGAAAAGGTGAAAAACCTATCTTATAGAAGGTGTACGTAGGTCGCACTATAGACACCTTGCGTACATACACAGGTTGCAGTATAGATAGGACGTGTGCATATGTGAGTTGTAGCATATATAGGTCGTGTACCTGTTGGATTGGTAAAGGATGATTACAGCTATAGGTTGGATATAGATCAATGGCACAGGTTGGTTACATGTTGTTGGTACAGGTTTACAGTGGTATATTTCATAGTGACAGTGCGGTAGCAGTTTCATCATTTGACACTTATATTTCAGGGTGGTTGGATGGGGCAAGGATAGGTGGTTGTAGCCACCTTTTGGTTGTAGTCGGAGAACATAGGGGGTTGTAGCCAGAGAATCGAGGAGTTGGAGATTCCCTTAGTTTGTAGCCTAAAATTATAGAGGGTTGAAGCCTCCTTCCATTTGCAGCTGGAGAACAAAAGAATTTGGTGCTTCCAATTAATGTAATCCTTAAAGACATATAAGAAAAATCATTTTTTGGTTTTCTCCCGCATTAGGTTTCCATGTAAAAATACTATCGTATTGTGTATGTGTATGATTTTTCATTGTTCATGGTTTATTTACTCTGCACTTATTGAATGATAATGGTATATTGATCATAAATATAAATAATACTTACATACTATGGTTAGAAGGATTAAAAATATCTATTGTTGATTCACCCCCCCGCCCCCTCTCAATAATCCAACAATTGGTATCAGAGCCAGGTTCCTTCAAAAATCAGTTTAACCACCAAAAGTTAGATCATGGAGAGAAAAATTATGTACAAAAATGGAATACCATAGTTTGATGGACATAACTATGCATTCTGGAGCAAAAGGATGAAAACATATGTACAATCACAAGGATTTGAGGTTTGGCAATCGGTTGTAGATGGATATAAAGAACCCGTCATTCCTCCAAAAAATAAAAATGGAATGAAACTCAATCTAAATAATTCAAAATACAAAAAAAATATTTTGAATGGTATTCGTGATTCAGTAAATGAAAAATTTATGCATTGCAGCTCTGCAAACGAGATTTGGGACAAACTTCAGAATTTTTATGAAGGAGATGCAAAATTCAATGCAACAAAGCTTCAAATTTACAAAGGTCAATTTGAACATTTGGAGATGAAGGAAGATGAGAATAGTGTAGCTTACTTCTTCCGAGTTGATGAAACGGTGAATGCAATCAGAGGATTGGGAGAAGAAGTGGATGAATCTATAATTTTTCAAAAGGTACTAAGATCTCTTCCAATGAGATTTGATCCTAAGATCTCAGCACTACAAGAAAGAACATATCTAGATTCTATAAACATGGATGAACTACATGTAATTTTCACAACCTATGAAATGAGAACCGAACGGGAGAATCGAATTACAAAAGAAGCAACATTCAAAGCATCCAACAAATCAAAGAAAAAGGACAAGCAAAAGGCAAAAGAAGATAGCAGCAACAATGACATCACAAAAGACAATGAAGAAGTAGCAAACTTTGTCAGAAGACTGAAAAAGGAAACCGGCGATAGATATAGAGGTAAGCTTCCATTGATTTGTTTTAATTATGATGGTATTGGTCATTTTGCTAACAAATGTCCTCATAAGAAAAAGAAAATAAATGAGGAAGATGATTCAAATAGAAAATAAATAAACAAAGGCAAAAGAACCAAAAATAAAGTCTTCAATCAATGTTTATGCACCAAAGAAGAGAGCTCCTCATCAAATGAAGATGAAGTCAGTGACAGTGAGACAGAAAAAGTGGTATTCATGGCAGTAGAATACTCTAATAAAGATGGCACTGAAGATGAATATGAAGAGGAAGAATTTTACTACAGAGAAGAGTTGTTGAGTGCTATAGAAGTTATTAAAAGAGAAAAGAAGAAAAACAAGTCACTACAGGAGGAACTAAAAAGAAAAGAGGACACAAAAAATTCCAACTGTGAAAAACTAGAGAAAATGATCACTAAGTTAAAAATTCAAGCTGAAGAAGACAAAAGAATTGAAGAATCACTCAAGGAATGGTTAGAATAAAGAGACAGAATCATTGTAAATTTGGAAGAAGAGATTGTCACATTGAGAAAGGATCTTCAAAAGAAAAACATGAAAAACATATCTAAAGTTTTGGACGATATTATTAGTAGTCAAAGGCCAAATCATGACAAGTCCAGACTTGGATAAAATCAAACAGAAAATGGATCAAGATCCAAAAAAACAGATCAAGAAACACATCCAAGAATCTATGCAAAGACAGTTAGAAATAATTTTTACAAGGAATCACAAGGACACTCCTCCACCCAGAAGAATCGTATTTCAGAATTAGTGACAATAAGAAACAAGTAGGCCTCAACAAGAAGAAGGATTCAGAAGAGTAACTCCTTTCAAAAGATATTCAACTCCCAAGTATCAAATTATCTTCTTTGTTTTATGTTATTCATGTAATAATGTTAGACATAAAATTGTAAATTGTAGAGAAAATAGCAGAAACATAAACAACTATGAAATTCATGCACCAAATGGTTATCCAAGAAGGCCCGGTGAAACACAAAGAAGAAGATACAACAAGTTTGAATCCTTGAGCACTGAAGTGGAATTCTACAAGTGCAAAAAATTTGGACACATGGCCAAATATTGTAGAATGATAGTCCCTCCTAGAGAAACACAACATAATAGAACCAGTTACAGACAGGAACCTTGGCAAATAATATGTATAAGAAAGTAGAATCGGTATAACAATGAAGAATGCACACTCTCTCTATAAGCTAAACACAAGAAATTTTGTTGGTATGTTGACGGTAGTTGCTCAAAGAACATGAAAGGTGATGAGGACAAGTTTCTAACTTTGAGGAAAGAAAGAGACGGATCATTATCCTTTGGAAATGATTACTCATCTAGAATCATTGGAAAGGGCATAGTCATAATTGGAAACAAGGATACCGAGGCAGAAAATTTTCTACTAGTGGAAGATATGAAACATAATCTTCTAAGTGTAATTCAAATGTATTACCAAGGTCACAAACATATGTTCGATTCACAGAAGTGTGAGATAAGAAAATCAAGTCCAGGCAGATTGGTTGCAACAATTGTAAGAACTTCAAGAAACATATATGTATTAAGCGAAATTAGAAATGAAAAGTGTTGTCTAGGAAAGGAAGATGATGTTTGGCTATGGCATAGAAGAATGGGTCACATAAACTTTGACAACCTCATCAAAGTTAGCAAAAATGAAGTAGTCGGAGAAATTCCCCAGATAAAAAATCCAACTAACACATTATGCAAGCATTGTCAACAAGGAAAGAAAACAAAGAACAGGCTCAAATAAAAGGAATACTCCACAACAAGACCATTGGAAATTGTACATATTGATCTAGTTGGACCAACTAGAACAAAGGGTTTAAAAGGTGAGCAATATTTTATGTTATTGGTTGATGATTATACAAGGATGATTGTAGTTTGTTTTCTCATGAAGAAGTCAGAAGTATTTGAAAACTTCAAGGTATACAAGGAAATGGTTGAAAATGAAATGGATTCAAAAATCAAATGTTTGATATCTAATAACGAAGGAGATTTTACTTCAAAGGAATTTATGGATTTCTGCAACAAGCATGGAATAAAAAGGAAATTCTTCATTGCTAGGACACCTCAACATAATGGAGTTGTCAAAAGGAAAAACATGACAGTATAGGAAATGGCTTGAACAATACTAATGGATTTTAAGTTGACAGATGTATTTTGGACACATGTAGTGCATACAATAGTTCACATTCAAAACAAATTAATTCTTAGAAACAACGGTGATAAAAATCCCTATGATCTATGGAAAGGAATACCAGCGAATGTGAAGGACTTCAGAGTTTTTGGAAGAAAATGCTACATCAAAAGCGAAGATGGAAGAATGGGAAATTTTGATTCTCCTGTGGACAAATGAACACTTGTTGGGTACTTGAGTACAAGGAAAGCATACGAATTTTTCAATCTAATGCTCAACAAAAGTTTTGGAAGGAATCAATGTAATGGTTGATGAGACATGTGGACATAAAATAAAGGAAGAAGAAAAGGAGTCAGTGGAACAAGTTTACAAAGAAGAATCAAAGGATGGAGAAGTAGCAGAATGGGGAGATGAATAAGATCTGATAGAAGTAGAAGAAAAGGAAAAACAAATACCTCCAAAGACACTTAGAAAATGAATACAGAAGAATCATCCCTAAGATCATATTATCGGGAACAAATATGCAGGAGTTGATACTAGAAAAAGAAGTTGTTCACCAGAACAACTACACCTAGCACTCTTATCTTCGATTGAACCAAACTGTTTTGAAGAAGCCAACAAGGATGAATTCTGGATAAAGGCCATGGATGAAGAGTTGGATCGGATAGAGAAGAATGCCACTTGGGAATTGGTTATGTATTATTCCATATAAAGAATAGTATGAAGAACAGAAATATTTTAGCTAGAAATGGAAGAACAACAATGATATAACCAGAACAATACTAGAATAATACTAGAAAGAGCACCTTGATTAATGATAGAAATGTTCACTTGCCTCTTCAAGGGGGGAACCTCCAGCAGAGAAGATCTCTATTACAATAATATCCAAGACAAAACTTTGCATGCCCTCTACTCTTATTTATACTAAATCTATCTATCCAAAAGAACAATCTAGAGGAATATCCTTCTAGAAGCGGAAGCTTCTATTAAGTCTTCTTACAATTGACTTATTCCTCCTTATTGCTAGGTCTTCTTAGTATTGACCTTTATTACATGGAAATATATTATTCTACCCACTTGAGTGGTTAGGTAGGTTAGGTTCCTAACATGCCCTCCCCCTTAAAATCAACCTTGTCATCAAGGCTTGAGATGAGGAAATTGTTGCATATTGTTAGTCGGCTCCTAGGTGGCATATGCAGGAATTGTATCTTTCCACTGGACTAACACTTCCTTGATGTTGCGTTGATGAAGACAATGCTCACATTGGTCCAAAACTTCTTGTGGTTGTAACTAAATGGATCCTTATTCATCCAACTTGGGAAGGATGGTTTGAGTTTGGCACATAGTTCCAATCACATTCTTTAAGCATGAGACATGAAAAACGGGATGGAGCTTAGAAGAACTAGGAAAACCTAATTGATAGGCCAACTGTCCCATGCACTTGAGAACTATATAAGGACCATAAAATTTGGGCGCTAGTTTCTGGCAATGTTCATCCTTGAGTAAAGTTTGTTTATAAGGTTGCAGTCAAAGAAATACCAAGTCTCCTTCAACAAATTGACGTTCTGAATGAACTTGATCGGCTTATTGCTTCATGTGATTCTGAGCCATTACCAAATTATCTTTGAGGTTACGGAGAATAGCTTCTCGAACTGTAAGTGTTTGGTCAACCACTTGAACCTTCAAGACACCTGACATGTAGGAGAGAACGGAAGGTGGATTTTATCCATATACTACTTCAAAAGGAGTCATGCAAGTAATTGTATGGTAAGAAGTATTGTACCACCATTCAACTAATGGTAACCATTGATCCCATTGATATTTCCTTTCAGAGGCAAAACACCTCAAATAAGTCTCCAAACACTTGCTGACAACTTCAGTTTGACCATCAGTCTAGGGATGATAGCTGGTGTTGAGATGCAATTGGGTGCCATGTAGCCTGAAGAGTTCTTGCCAATAATTGTTGGTGAAAGTGGGGTCTCGATAAAAAAAAAAAAAAATGAGGCATGTCATGAAGCTTAAGGATATGATCCATGAAATTTTGAGCCACAATGGATGCAGTAAATGGATGTTGAAGAGCATAGAAATGAGCATACTTGGAAAGATGATCAACTACCGCCATGATGACTGACATATTTTCTTATTTAGGTAATCCCACAATGAAATCCATAGACATTTCCCTCCAAATAGCGAGTGTAATCAGAAGCGTTTGGAGTGTGCCAGGAGATTTTATTGTTTCTCCCTTTTTACGTTGAAAAACATCACAATTGGCCACAAAAGTGTGAACGTCAGTTTTCATACTATCCTAGAAAAAAGAACGTTTGACCCTGTCATAGGTTTTGGTAATCCCTGAGTGCCCAGCTATGGGAGTAGAATGAAGCTCATAAAGCATCGTGGATTTAAGTTGTGACTATTTACTTAAATACAAACAATCATTGTAGAGAAGCTCATCATTGTACGAAGAGTACCCTGGGGAAACTGGAGAATTGTCTTGCAATTGTTGGATTAGATGCAAAATTTTTGGATCTTGTAGCCATTCCTGGCGAACATCTTGGAGCCAATCTGGTAAAATGAAGGATAGGAAGAATAGGGACCCTTCATCTTCATATTTTCAAGAAAGAGCGTCAGAAACCACATTTTCTTTACCTTTCTTGTAAATGATCTCATAATCATATCCAAAGAGATTAGTTACCATTTTTTGTTTCTATAGAGAGGAAGGTCAATGCTCCATAAAATACTTGAGGCTTTGATAATTTGTCTTAATTTGTAAGTGTTTCCCCAAGAGATAAGGGCATCAGAGATCCACTTCATGCAGAATGGCCAACATTTTATTTTCATATATTGATTGGCCCAAATGGTGTTTTAACAATTGTTTGTTTGTAAAGGCCAAAGGTTTTCCCTCTTTCATAAGGACTGCTCTAATTCCTCTCCCAGAGGAATTGGATTCGAGGAAAAAGGTCTTTGTGAAATCAGGAAGTGCTAAGACCGGAGTAGTGCACATAGTCGCCTTCAATGCTTGAAAGGTCAGATCAGTTGTGGGAGTCCAAGTGAAATAATTACTTTTAAGTAGAGCAGTGAGAGGTGTTGCAATCTTTCCATAATTATGAATAAAATTGTGATAATAGCATGTTAAACCCAGAAAACCATGCAATATTTTGATAGTCTTGGGCTGAGGCCAATCATGCATTACTTCAATCTTCTTAGGATCCACCCGGACACTAGCCTTTCCAAAAATATGACCCAAGTACTCAACTTCTGAGGCACCAAAGGCACATTTAGAGTGTTTGAGGAAAAGTTGATGCTGAGAGAGTAGATGAATAACTTGATCCACATGGGCAAGATGGGATTTCCAAGTTTTACTATAGATGAGAATATCATAAAATAAAACTAAGACAAAATGATGGAGAAAAGGATGGAAGACATGATTCATGAGGATTTGGGAGGTGGAGGGGGAATTACATAGGCCAAAGGGCATGACCAATAACTCATAGTGACCCTCATGATTTCAAAAGGAAGTCTTGGGGATGTCAGAGTCTTGCATATGTATCTGGTGGTAGCCAGAATGCAGATCAAGTTTAGTGAAATACTGAGCACCACTCAACTCATCCAAGAGATCATCAATGATAGGAATGGGAAATTTTTCCTTGATGGTTAGTTTATTGAGGGAACAAAACTCAAGAAACATGTGCCAATTACCTTCTTTCTTAAGTACCATGACCACAGGAGAAGAATAAAGGTTGGTACTAGGGAGGATAACACCTGCTTGTAGAAATTCCTACACTATTTTCTCAATGTGATTCTTTTGGGCAAAGGTATGACGATAAGGGAGAAAATTGGGAGGAATATTGCCAGGAACAAGGGGTATGGAATGATCATGAACACCATGAGAAGGCAGAAGTCCCTGAGGAGTGGAAAAATTAGCTTAGTGTTTGGAGAGAATAGCTTGGAGTTCAGAATGCACAGAGGTTGTCTCAACTACATGAATAGAATGGAGTTGATAAATAATACCGGAGTGTCCTTTCTTGAGGATATTTTTCGTGCGATGGGAACTGATGATCTCAGGAGAACCAGCTGTGAGACTTTGGAAGTGATATCATTGTCCCTCCTATTGGAATTGCATGGGTAGTTCCTTAAAATCCATAAGAATGGGACACAAAGTGTGTAACCATTCAACACCTAGCACAATGTCACAACCGCCCATTCCAATGGAAAACATATGATATTTCAGGTGGTAATGTCCAATTTGAAGACATACATTTTCCCAACACCCACCACATTTCATGGACCCACCATTGGCTATCATGATTTGAAAATTATTGAAAACACGAATATAGCAATTGCTTTCCTTGGTAATGCGACGATGAATAAAATTGTGGGTGCTACCACTGTCAACAAGGATGATGACCTTCCTATTCTTAATATAGACAATGAGCTTGAGGGTTTGTGGAGCAGAGAAGCTAGTGAGGGCATGCAAGGAAATGAGTGGTTCAAATTCAAGTGGGTCAGTGGGATCTTCGGTAGCATCGGGAAGAGAGGGCTCTTCAACAACTGGAACTGTCACATCTTCGTTGGGAACATCTTCGGAAATGGAAATAAAAAGGTTTGGTTCCTTACACGTGTGCCCCAGAAGATATTTTTCATCAAAATTATAGAAAATACCCTTCAGTTGGTGTTAAACCATTTTATCCCTAGTTAATTTCTAGACCTTGAGGGGAGTGATAGGGGAGTTAGGATTAGTGGGTCGAGGGCGAGGAACAAAACAGGGTTTTTTGTTCTGGGAAAAAACAACTTTTTGGGCCTCTTTAGCACGTCTAGTATCTTCCAACCAAGTATGAGGGTGGACCAGAGAACTTCGGATCGTATTTCATCCTTTAGGCCACTGATAAAGAATTCATGAAAGAAAGCATATGACATACCCTCGGTTCGAAAGGTCAAATTCTCAAAATCAATTATAAATTCTTCCATTATTCCTGATTGTTTCAACTTGGTAAAATGACCGAGATAGTGGGTATCAGTGTCAAAGAAGTCATAAATCTCTGCAACAAAATGGGTCTAGGAAATATACCCATGACGTGAATTTTTATGCCATTTCCACCATTTCCATTATTCAGGATTTAGATAGAGGACAACATAGCGAAGTTTGGGCAATTCATCAGTAATACCATGCAAAGAAAAATAATTCTCCATTTGAGTGACCCAACCCATAGAATTAGAGCCATCAAATTTATTGACCTCGACGTGGGGAAGACAGGGGTCACACTGAAAGGAGTTGGATTGAAAATGCACAGAATGAGAGGAATCAACAGCATCAGGTTGGTCTGAGGAGGAAGGACTTGAAGGGAGGTTCAAAAATTGGTTGACAACGGACTGGAGGATGCTAAATGGGTTCATGAAGTTGGATTCCATGGTGTCAAATTTGTGCTCAACTTGGGTATCGAATTGGAAAAGGCGGGAATCGGTAGATCTTATCTTAGATGTCACTTTATTGATGGAAGATTGCATGTCTTGGTTGTGAGTGGTGGCCATTTTGGGAGGGGAAGTGCAGGTAAGGAAAAATGGGTGGGTGGGACCACAAAAAAGGACTTAAAAGTGATAGGAACCATGATGATCAGGGCGAGAAGGGAAATATAATGGAATAGGTGGAAAAATAGGGAAGCTGGGAAGGGTTCAGGTCCACTAGAAAAAAAAAGGATTAAAATTGAAAGGTATGACTGAGATCAGGGAGAAAAGAGAAATCCAATGGGACAGGTCCCAAATAAGTGTGTTGACAGGACCTGTTATCCCACAATTTGTAGCTAGGCAAAAGGCTAGAAGATAGAGGCCAAACTGGCATAACAGGAACCTACCCCACCCAATGTCACAACAATGGGGAGGTTCTTTCTATTCAGGGAGGTCAGGCCCAGGGGAGACATCCCCAGTAACCTGGAGTTTTGAAGAGGCAAAGGTTTAAAAGTCAAAGTAAAATTCCCCCTTCATAGGTCACCACCAAAGGCAGATAGTCCGGCTAAACAACCAATAATGAAGTGTAGGCCCAAATGAGAACACTTGCCCGGAACAAAGCAGCAACAAAACAATACATGCAGGCTATGATTGAATGGGTTAGTACTTCATTTAACTATCTGATATCAATATATAAGCAATTATGACAAACAAATATTGATGAAATAAATGTTCATTAATACAACAATGGAAATAATATCAATTCACCAATAAATGTCAAGATGATGTAGCAATCAATGTATTCAATCAATCCCTTA
>ML830798.1:0-44568 GCA_009831015.1 Picea engelmannii | reverse complement strand
GGCCCCAGAATCAAAACCCTAGGGGAAAGAGGCTCACTCCGGTGTTGCTTAAGCAAGGCCTCGTGCTCTTTCCTCCTTCCTTAGGTTTATCTTGGCAAAACGGCTAGCATCAAGACACGAGAGTGAGGTGAGGGAGAGTGTTGGAAAGGCAAGGCCCTATCACCAAACCCTAGAAGCAGGATGGCCCTAGGTGTAGATAACCTAGGCCTGGGACGTCTCCTCCTTCTTGACCTTTAAAAGGTACGGCTAGCACAGGGGAAGAGGTAACAAGAGTGTAGCAATGGCTAGGCTCTTCCTTCCTTCTTCAATGGCTAAGATTTCTCTTTTAGGGGACATGAGACAACGACCTACTTGTTTGCTTGTCCCTTAGGGTTTAAAAATCAACAAAATTTATGAATAAATGCAAGAATATAATACTACAACCATTCAATTAAGAAGTTTTGCAGAAAAACCACTTACATATCATGATGAAATAGCATTGCAAACCCTAGTTGTAAACCTTCCTTCAAGAGAAATGTCAAAAATGCCAAGAAAAGCCTTCCTTCAACAAGTGCACCTCACTTAAAGAGAAAAAATACCCAACAAGGGCGCAAAAATCAGATCTCACTAGGAGAGTGAGTTGTGTGTTATGTCAAAATGAGGATAAAACTCCTCAATATATACTGTATCAATGACCTTTAATTAATTTTAGGTCATAAAAATTAGTCGACAAGGCTTTAAACCAAAATCATATTGTTTTTACATTAAAATGTCAAATTAAAACCCTAACTGAGATGTAATAAAGGTAAAATCTCCTTCAAGGGAGGCGCTATCCCCTTTTAGGGCAAACGAGACATCCAGGAGCAAAATGTTAGCCCCCCAGGGGATTCTCCAACATGCCACACATGCCACTGCTGCCCAGTCTACCTCCAAGAATGGCCATGACGTCATGGTAAGAATGGGGGTGCCCAGTCTACCTCCAAGAATGGCCATGATGTCATGGTAAGAATGGGGGCGCTCTGAGCCTTTCAAGGCCAACGTTCCACTGAAAAGGGGTCATTCCCCCTAGGTCGTTCTCTACCAAAGTGCCTCTTGTGAAACGTCCTTCTTCTTCTCAGGTGCAAAAGCTCAATCAAGCATTGTCTTGTCTCTGCCCCTCTGACAGGGTCTCAACAACCATCTGATGGGCTCTTCAGCCCCATGGAGATTTGAACTAATCATCTCCCCATCTGTACCGGTCCAAATGGTACTTGTCCATCGGGCATGGTCCTGCACATCAAAAAATCCGTCCTCCATGGGCTCATTAGTCATAGGGATCATAGCAATGTTAATCACATTTCATCATTAATATTATCAAACATATGCATAAAAACCATGATATATCATCCAATAGCTCAAATACATTACAAACACCTACAATACAAGGATGAAGAAAAGGACAAGACACCCTATTGGGATAGTATCCATAAGGAAAGGAAAGTCTCCAAGGGGTTTCATCCAAACCATGTAAAATGAGGTGGTGTGGATAAGAGATGTCTAGACATACAGGTAGAGTGAAAGCCAGGGATGCATGATATTACCTGTGGATGCCTTTAGCTGTACACGTCATGGATGCAATTTTTTCCAAGACCTTTCTTTCCTTTATTCTTTTCTTTTCTTTATTTGCTTTTTTCTTTTTATTTCAAGGACTAACTAGAGGACACTGCCTTGGCATGGTGACCAGAGATGACAGTGTTACCCACAAGCACTTTCATAGAGATGATAAGGTTGGCTCGTGATGAGACCCCCTTTCCCTTGGCCATGCGACCAAAGGTTACTGCCCTGGCATGGTAACTAGATAGTGGCAATGTCATGTTATTAGGTACCCATGAACATAATAGGCTGGCTCATGATGAGACCCCCTATCCTCTTGGCTAGGTCTTTTTTTGTTATTTTTCTTTGGGTCCCTCTTGTTTCTTTTTAAGAGGATTTTTATTTCCTTCTCGGGGATCCCTGGCCGAGGCATATCGAGGTTTCATTTTAGGATTTTATCTTTTACCAGCTTCTTTTTCCTTCTAGGCCTTTAGCCCCTTCTTCCCATGAGATAAGGTGCAACCCCACAAACAGATCATCCTAATGCCAGGACTAGGGGAAAGGGACATATGAGCGGGAGATAAGATGAAAAAGTGATGATATGATGGGAGTGGACGATGGCTTGCTAGGACACCCTGTCAATCCCCCTAATCATGGTCAAGTGGGTTAATGTAAGATCCAAGTAGTCGTTAGAGATAAAAGGAGTAAGATGCATATATTTAAAGGTTATAATGATCAAAAGTGACACATACCATGATACCTAGACCAATTAACAAATGGAGCAAGAGCCTTCTCTAATACAATACCAGGCCGATGGTGATGGATGTTGCTGCTGCTGACAAGACAAATCTGATGAGAGAAGAGAAGGATGGGCCCTCCAGGGCCATGCTCAAGTCAATTCTACTCTCGGTACTCCATGTCTAGGACCTATGGGCCTCGAGACATGATCTCCTAGTTATCCCTAGAAATCGGGGATAACATCTGGCTCCAACTCGGGGACATGTGCTCATTGTAGAGCGCATGAGAACCTCAGCATCTCTGGCATAACCTGCAGACCTGCTCAACTTGATAGGGACATCAGTAACAAAGATGGGCTGGTATTTCCACCCCACATATATATATATATATATATATATATATATATATAACGGAAATAAAACAATCAATATGCAAATGTGAAAGCAAACTAACATGAATTGCAAACGGTATAATACACAAAGAATGCCTACTTACCTGTACTTACCTGTGAAATCAGGTTACCCCATCCTGGTGGGGTTTGAGGAGGTTCCTACTGACGGGCACTGTGCGCCTTCTTCCCTCTAGTGTAAACAGGTAATAAGAGTCATTAACTGACTTTCTTCCAACCTTAAAAGGGACAAGCCAAAAACGATTGTTTCCTTTGATATTAGTAGGCTTCCCTTTATTGGCATCCCACATCCAAACCACGTCTCCCTCCTTGTACTCTCTGACTCTGAAATTGGTCGTTCCTTGAATAACCCTGTTGTATTGTGTAGAGGGAGGTGGGCAGGATTCTGCTATAAAGATTTCCTGCTGCGAAGGACGGATCCGTACATCATCTTCCACCTTCTTTAATATTTTTGCAGTCTTTGATTCCTGACCTTTGAACTCATACATGAGTTGTTGGTATTCCTCTTTCTTGATCCATTTAATCCGATTCGAATTTTCCTCCTTTGCAAAAGGCATATCTTCTGGAGAATATTTATGAGGAGTCGGCCTAGTTTTGTCACATGCTTTGTCATCTTTGATGAAATCACTGGGCTTTTTCACATAAGTTGTAGTTACAAGTACATTCTCGATACGACCAATAGTTCCATCTTTCAATGATCCATCTGATCCTTGGAAAAATTTGTCAAATCGCTCCTTGATAGATGGCACCTTGATGACTTCTCTCAAAGGGATGGTTACAAACATCTTGGATAATGCCCCTTCAAGGTCAAACTTCAGGTTAACCCTTTCAGTATTGGATGTTTTAGGAAAGATTACATCCATGGGTGGTTTTTTTATTTGGTCAGCGGGAGGTTGGTCCAACTTCTTTCTTCTATACACCTGGAACTCTTGTTTCTTTAGCTTTTCTTTTGATTCCTGGTCTAGTTTGTTTATTACTACCATCCTGGCTGACCTGGTTGCTTCTTTTATGGCCTCTTGATGCTCTTCAGTGGTGATATTTATTTGAGGGCCTTCTTTGAAATGGTTTATAATGTTTACTTGTTGATGGCCACCACTACTGTAAGGACACTCATGTTCCCAATGTGCTTCACTGCATTAAAAACACCAAGGGTTTTCATCCATAATGACGGTGCTTGGAACTTCTGTGTCTTTGAAAACATCTTCGTTCCACTCAAAAAAATTACTTATTCTCTATACTGTATAGCCATCTTCATCTGAATCTTCAGAGATATTAGAGGCATTGTCAGGATAATCACCCCAATCTGTGTCTTCTTCTGTCAAGGGAAAAGTGGGGCAATCTTGAAACAAGTATGGATCCACTGAAAAGGGTGTTTGTTCATCCTTCTCAGAATGACCGGTTTGTAATAGTGTGGGAATCCCATTAAAAGGTAATTAGTCATCCGAGTCTTGCTTTTTCATAAAGGAAATTTTCAACATTTCACGAATCCTTTTAACCTTTTCCAGGATATAGGACATACTAGTGCTTAGATCAATTTCACTATGTACCCAGGGCTCTTCAGACCTATTGGTTTCACTCATATCTTGATTTTCTAACATCGGTGTGTTTGAGATAAATAAAGAATCTTCAAAGTTAGGTTTTTTATGAGTGGTCATGCCCAAATCCTCGGATGGTTCATGTTGTCTTAAGACATTTAGAACATTGTTTGTGTTTGAGAAAGTTGTGTTCCAATTCCTTTTAGGAGGCATGAGTTTTACTTCAAGAATTTCCGGGAACTTAGGTTCATCTTCGGTGACATCCTCATCACTAGATTCTCTGGGGTCATTATTGTGCGAGAGATTGACTTGATGGATGTAGTCTTCAAACTCAAGGTTCTCCTCAATCTGGCAAGCAAAGTCTTGTGCTTCTTCTAGAGTCGAGGGTGACCGATCTTTGAGAGTAAACTGCAAAAATCCTTCCAACGAGTTCAAGTAGTGTTGGAGGACATCTTCTTCTGAGAAAATAGGCCTGATCTTCTTGAGTAAAAGGTTGAACCTATCATTGAAATCCCTAATGCCCTCACTAGAGGCTTTGCAAATATTAGTGTATTGAGAGTAAAGGGAATCCATGCTTTCTTTTTCACACCAATATTTCTTGAAGGCTTGTTCAAGATCTTCAGGGGTTTTGATGCTTCCTTTTGGGAGTTTGTTAATCCATCTTCTGGCACTTCCGATGAGTGAGCTCACAAAGATCCTTAAAAAGACATCGGGGTGTTCTTGTCTAGATTGGTGAAACTGGAATGCATCACAAAAGTCAGTCCAATGAGAGTTGCCATAGGATCCATCTTCCCCTGAAAACCTAGGTATCCAGGACTCAACCTTCTTGGGTAGATCATGTAACCCCCCTTGGGTGTTAGGTAAGCTTAAAGGACCAAAGAGTTCTTTATGAGACCATTTGGGAGAACTTACAGGGGTAACAGGATTTGTGGAGGTCACAGTAGTAGATGAAAGTATATATTGATGCCCACTACGAGTCGTCATTAGCTATTTGTGGAGTTTCCAGATGATTTGCTTGAAATCATCAAAGAAAAGGGAAAACACCCTAATGGAGTCACCAGGTAAGCTTGTAAGAAAATAGTCTCTGAGGTAAGGCTTACCGAAAAGATTTGTCGTTTGAGGAGAATTGACTCGTGTTCCATGGCAACGGCGCCAAAATGTTATCGCACAGTTTGTAGCTAGGTCAAAAGGATAGAATATAGAAGCCAAACTGGCGTAACAGGAACCTACCCCACCCAATGTCACCACAATGGGGAGGTTCTTTCTATTCAGGGAGGTTAGGCCCAAGGGAGACAACCCTGGTAACCTAGATTTTTGAAGAGGGAAAGGTTTAAAAGTCAAAGTAAAATTCCCCCTTCACAAGTCACCACCAAAGGCAGATAGTCTGGCTAAACAGCCAATAATGAAGTGTAGGCCCAAATGAGAACACCTGCCCGGAACAAAGCAACAACAAAACAATACATGCAGGCTATGATTCAATGGGTTAGTACTTCATTTAACTATCTAATATCAATATATAAGCAATTATGACAAATAGATATTGATGAAATAAATGTTCATTAATACAACAATGGAAATAATATCAATTCACCAATAAATGCCAAGATGGTGTAGAAATCAATGTATTCAATCAATCCCTTACTCAATAGATGCTTTAAAACACCATCTAATTTCTTATCAACAGAAAATGTTGCGTCAAGATGGAATAACCAAGGATGATGTCAGCCTTATTAGGGTTAGTAGTTAGTTAGGGTTTCAAATTATAAGAGTTTTAAGAGTTTTTTTTACCACTATCACTTCAACACTGGAGACCTAAGATCAATGCCTAAGGGTAAATGGAGTCAATTCAAGAGAGGACGCAAGGTTGAAGGGAAAAGGCTAAGGACTAGAGGGAAGGGTTCTGAAGTGATTCAATGGCAGGGCCCCAGAATCAAAACCCTAGGGGAAAGAGGCTCACTCTAGTGTTGCTTAAGCAAGGCCTCATGCTCTTTCCTCCTTCCTTAGGTTTATCTTGGCAAAATAGCTAGCATCAAGACATGAGATTGAGGTGAGGGAGAGTGTTGCAAAGGCAAGGCCCTATCACCAAACCCTAGAAGCAAGATGACCCTAGGTGTAGATAACCTAGGCCTAGGACATCTCCTCCTTCTTGACCTTTAAAACGTATGGCTAGCACAGGGGAAGAGGTAACAAGAGTGTAGCAATGGCTAGGCTCTTCCTTCCTTCTTCAATGGCTGAGAATTTCTCTTCTAGGGGACATGAAACAATGACCTACTTGTGTGTTTGTCCCCTAGGGTTTTAAAATTAGCAAAATTTATAAATAAATGCAAGAATATAAGACTAAAACCATTCAATTAAGAAGTTTTGCAGAAAAAACACTTACATATCATGATGAAATAGCATTGCAAGCCCTAGTTGTAAACCTTCCTTCAAGAGAAATACCAAAAATGCCAAGAAAAGCCTTCCTTCAACAAGTGCGCCTCACTTAAAGAGAACAAATACCCAACAAGGGCGCAAAAATTAGATCTCACTAGGAGAGTGAGTTGTGTGTTATGTCAAAATGAGGATAAAACTCCTCAATATATACTGTATCAATGACCTTTAATTAATTTTAGGTCATAAAAATTAACCGACAAGGCTTTAAACCAAAATCATATTGTTTTTACATTAAAATGTCAAATTAAAACCCTAACTGAGCTATAATAAAGGTAAAATCCCCTTCAAGGGAGGCGATATCCCCTTTTAGGGCAAAGGAGACATCCAGGAGCAAAACGTTAGCCCCCCAGGGGCTTCTCCAACATGCCACATGTGCCACTGTTGCCCAGTCTACCTCCAAGAATGGCCATGACATCATGGTAAGAATGGGGGCACTCTGAGCCTTCTAAGGCCAATGTTCCACTGAAAAGGGGTCATTCCCGCTAGGTCAAGCTCTGCCAAAGTGCCTCTGGTGAAACGTCCTTCTTCTTCTCAGGTGAAAAAGCTCAATCAAACACTGTCTTGTCTCTACCCCTCTGACGGGGTCTCATCAACCATCTGATGGGCTCTTTAGCCCCATGGAGGTTCGAACTAATCATGTCCCCATGTGTACATGTCCATCAAGCATGGTCCTGCACTTCAAAAAAAATTCCCTCCATGGGCTCATTAGTCACAGGGATCATAGCAATGTTAATCACATTTCATCATTAATATTATCAAATATATGTATAAAAACCCTAATATATCATCCAATAGCTCAAAGACCTACAATACAAGGCTGAATAAAAGGACAAGACACCCTATTGAGCTAGTATCCATAAGGAAAGGAAAGTCTCCAAGGGGTTTCATCCAAACCATGTAAAATGAGGTGGTGCGGATAAGGGATGTCCATACATACAGGTAGAGTGAAAGCCAAGGATGCATGATATTACCTGTGGGTGCCTTTATATAAGGTGATTTGTACCCATCATGGATGCCACTTTTTCCAAGCCCTTTCTTTCCTTTATTCTTTTATTTTCTTTATTTTCTTTTTTCTTTTTATTTCAAGGACTAACTGGAGGACATTGCCTTGGTGTGGTGACCAAAGCTGACTAGGGGAAAGGGACAGATGAGCGGGAGATAAGATGAAAAAGTGATGATATGATGGGAGCAGACGATGGCTCTTCAGAAATCCCCCCAGTGGCAAACCAAAACCTATAGGTATAGGCTTGCTAGGACACCCTGTCAATCTCCCCAATCATGGTCAAGTGGGTTAATGTAAGATCCAAGCAATCGTTAGAGATAAAAGGAGTAAGATGCATATATTTAAAGGTTATAATGATCAAAAGTGACACATGCCATGATACCTGGACCAATTACCTCATGGAGCAAGAGCATTCTCTGATACAAAACCAGGTCGATGGTGATGGATGTTGTTGATGCTGACAAAACAAATATAATGATAGAAGAGAAGGATGGGCCCTCCAAGGCCATGCTCAGGTCAATCCTGCTCTCGGTACTCCATGTCTAGGACATGTGGGCCTCGAGACATGATCTCCTAGTTATCCCTAGAAATCGGGGATAACAGGACCAATTTTATTTTTTTTACTCCCGCGGAGTTATACTCCGACCTGAATAATACTGCAGTGACAAAATGCCCAAATGCTTAACAAGAAGAAATGTGTAGTAATTTCGCAACCAGAATGTAGAAGGCATAGTTGCGCAACAACATATCTTGTCTATTCTATTTTTGTTTCTGTCCCAAGGGTTAGGGTATTCATGGTTTCTACAGACAAGGGTTTTCCAAGTGCTATATCTCTCTGATATATGCGCAGGTTCCAACGGTAGTACTCGGCCCAATATCTCAGGGCACCAACTAAGGAGGCTAGACTGTTCCCTTAGACGTACTACACAACTACCCATGTACTAGAGAGTATCTTCCCGAGTGTTTTTCTCGATGGCACTATAGCAGTCATAAGGTTGATTGATTTATCTATGGAGGGCTTCAGGAGATCTAGGTCAATATGTATACAGGTGCTATCTGATGTGATACCACTCGAAGGGGTACCAACAAGGGTTACAAGGGTGGCCAACAGATGTGCGCTTGAGTACCTCTTGTATTTCATGTGTGCATTACTCCTCTAGCACGGGTTTATGTGCGTAACGATAGATTTTGTAGCTTTAAGATGCCAGAATACATCTCTACCTTGAAAACAATTAACCCACAATTTTCTACCAAGGAAAGTGCTCTGATACCACTTCTAGTATTCCAAATATAGAATAGTATGTAGAACAAAAATATTTTAGCTAAAAATGGCAGAAAAATAATGATATAACCAGAACAATACCAGAATAATACCAGAAAGAGCACCTTGATTAATGATAGCAATGTTCACTTGCCTCTTTGAGGGGGAAACCTCCAGCAAAGAATATCTCTATCACAATAATATTCAAGACAAAACTTCTCATACCCTCTACTTTTATTTATACTAAATCTATATATCCAAAAAAAAATCTAGAGGAAGATCCTTCTAGAAGCAAAATCTTCTATTAGGTATTCTTACAATTGACTTGTTCCTCCTTATTGCTAGGCCTTATTAATATTGACCTTTATTACATGGAAATATATTATTCTACCCACTTCAGGGGTTAGCTAGGTTAGGTTCCTAACGGGTTCCAAGACCAAGGTACAAGAATGTGATCACCACAAAGTGGGTCTTAAGAAATAAATTGAATGAAGGTGGACAGGTTACCAGGAACAAATCTAGATTGGTATGTAAAGGATATGCATAGGTTGAAGGTATCTAATTTGAAGATATGTTTGCCCCGGTTTTCAGAATGAAAGCAATCAGATTGATCCTAGCTTATACATGCTCCAAGAATATTAAAGTGTATCATATGGATGTGAAATCAACCTTTTTGAATGGGGACCTAGAAGAAGAAGTCTAAATTGAGCAACCGAAAGGATATTAGTTGTCAGAGAATGAATATTATGTTTGTAGTTTGAAGAAGGCATTCTATGGTCTAAAACATGACCCCATAGCAAGGTATTCTATACTAGACATATATATACAAAAGAAAGGGTTTAGAAAAGGAAATGCAGATAATAACCTCTACATCAAGTTAACTCAAGATAGTATTTTATTAATTGAAGTTTATTTTGAAGAAATTATTTTTGGAGGTGATGATCACATGTAGAGCCAGAAATTTGCAAAGGATATGCAGAATGAATTTGAAATGTCATTACTTGGAGAAATATCCTTCTTTTTGGGTCTTCAGATATGTCAAAGAAACAAAGGCATTTTTATTTCTTAGACTAAGCATATCATAGAAATGCTAAAGAGGTTTGGAATGGAAGATTCTAAACCAGTCAATACCCCTATGCAAACCAGTTGAAAATTAAGTAAAAATTCTGATTCAAAGTCTACGGATCAAAGGAAATACAGGTTAATGATTAGCGACTTACTCTATGTGACAACATCCTGACTAGATGTAATGTAGGAAGTTGGATAGGTGGCATGATTTCAAGCATCACCAAATGAATCAAATGCTCTAGTAGTAAAGAGGATATTCATATATCTCAAGGGTACATAAGAGTTTAGATTATGGTATTCAAAAGGAAAGGATTTATCTTGTATTTCCTACACAAATGCAGATTAGGCAGGTTGCATTGATGACCGGAGAAGCACAACTGAAGCAGTGTTCTATTTGGGTGTGTGCTTGGTATCTTGGCTAAGAAAGAAACAGTCATTAATAGCATTATCTATAGCCAAAGCAGAGTATATTGCATCAAAAACATGTTGTACATAGGTTCTATGGATGAAACAAACTCTAATAGATATACAGGTTGAGTATGATGAGCTCATTCCAATATATTGTGATAATACAAGCACCATCAGTATCTCAAAGAATCTAGTGATGCACTCCAAGACGAAGAACATTCCAATAAAGTATCACTTTCTACAGGAACAAGTTGTAGAGAGGAACATCAAAGTTGAATATGTGGGCACAAAAGAATAGGTTGCAGATATCTTTACAAAATTGCTTCCAAAAGAAGCTTTTGAGTATCTTCGATAGATACTCGAAGTAATTTCTACCGAAGAGATCACCATGTCAACGAACGGATCCAAATCATCGGAATTTGAGGTCATGGGAGACAACGCCACATAATTGACATGCGGCGGGGGTGATACTATCTGCATATAGGAACCACTTAGGGAGGTAACCCAGTCGGGGCCGATGAATGAAAGTTGATCGATAGTCACAATTCTTCCATCGTGAGAAAAAGATATCACACGGAAAAGAGTGGATACAATAGCTTTCATGGCATAGACATAATCCCGCCCAAGGAGTAAAGAGAAATCCAAGGGGTCTCGGACTACCATGACATCAATAAAGACAGTTTTCCCTCCCAAAGTTACAGGAAACTGAGGAAGGATCCCTAAAGGTTGACTAGTTCTTCTGTTAAAAGCTAACAGATTCTGTGTAACTGGTGCAAGTTGAGGACAACCCAAAGCGTACCAAGTAACAGAAGACAAAATACTAACGGACGCACCTTCATCTATCAACGTTTGAGGAACGTCCCGACCACGAACCTATACTGTAATCTGGAAAGGAATGTGGGAGGGAAGACGAGGTCCAGTTAGTGCACCCCAATCAAAAAGGATGGCCTCATTACTTGGAGGGGGTTCCTCAAGAGAAGGAGGAATTCCCCCCGGCACGGTAGAGTCTGTATTAACGAGAAAAACATGGGCAGTATCGGGTTTACTCTCTAGAAGGAGAGTAGGATCGACCGATGATTGGATCGGATCGACAAATGGTGGACTTGGATAGACCACTTTAGTACTCTTTAGAGGAAGAGTGGGACTGACCGAGGAAGGGACTGGATCAGTCACTTTGACATTCCACAATGGAGGAATGGGATCGACCGACGACGAAACTGGATCGACCACTTGAGTTTCAGTCTCCAAGGGAAGAATGGGGTCGACGGGTGGAAACGGATCGACTGCTTTGGTGTCACTCTTTTGATGAAGAGTGGGGCTGGTTGATGATGGAACTGGATCAGCTACTTGGGTTTGTGGTTCAATCGAGGAGGAAACTAGATTGACCACCTGATCAACCAGACTGACCGAGGGTGGAACCGGATTGACCAGTCCATCAATAGATGATGGGTCGAAGGAAAGCTTATGATAATCTTTTGGAATTTGAAGTTTTTCCAAAAGAGAAGAAGCCTCATCCATGCGAGGAAAAAGGTGAGAGTAATGATTACCTTTGCATAACATGCAACGGAACTTGACAGGTTTCTTCTTCTTACCAACCTGAACATCACTAGTTAATGGGGTATCATCGACATGACCGACAGAGGTCGATGAAGTGGAGGACCACATTTCTAAGACCTGGGTAAGACCGGGGCAATCCCTTAGAAAATGGTCACCCTTACAAAGGCTGGAAGGGAATTAGGGTTGTGGATTGTTTCTTTCAATCTTTTTGATCTCATCAACACTCCCAGTACTATTAGCAGTAACTGGTTTCTTAGAGCCAACATCTGATGTTGTTGGGGTCTTGGTCCTTTTCGAGCTCTTCTTCTTCTTCTCTTTCCATTTCTTCTTCTTCTGATCAACCTGGCTACTTTCTTTAGAGCTTTCACTAGGCAAAGAAGGATAAATGGAAGGAGACTTGATGGGCGAAGAAGGCAAAAAGTCGACGTGAGGTTGATGTGTGGGTGGTGTATTGACATCCAAAGTATTAGGTGCAACTGAAACATTGAGAGGATTTGGGATCACCAGAGTGGGGAACAACCAAACTGGTAATCCAATAGTGAGTCCTGGAAGACTCAGTGTGGCAACATATGGAGGACCAAAGTTTCCAAACGAAGGAAAGGTATAAGGTTCCCCAAAATAAGGGGTTCCTCCATTGGTACTCCCAGGATTCGATGCCATTATCACTGACTCGACCTAAGGTCCACTAAGTAAAAGAAATAGCATACGCTAATAGAATCTAAGAATCACAACCAAGCAAATAGGACCTTCTTTTGATGACCGTACTAGTTGGTGATGAAATCCAACATCGCGTGATCAAGTCCAGAAGGGGTGGGGGTAGGGTGGAATAGTTACAATGGCGACCTACTTAACAGACTTACGCCTTGGTGCAAGCTTCCACGCAGTAATTGTGGATTTACCCTCCAAGGAGCCCGAGTGAGTTTGACCAATGTTTGTTCCAGGTACAGTGAGACTTCCTGTCACCATCACCTTGTGTAAGACCCTAAAGATTATGGCCACTAAGGTTACCAATTCGTAGTCAGCCCCTGGGCGGGAACAGTCGACAGTCCGATCGGAACGTACAGGAAGGGTATCAAGCCCGAAATCAACTAGAAGGCTTCCACGCAGTAATTGTGGATTTACCTCAAAGTGATCCCCATAATACGATCCGACCACCACAATCAGTTAAACCACGGAGGGTTAGTCCCCGTAGGTTACCTGAATGCAACCTCGTGCGTAACCCTTGTGTGAGAGGGGGATCCCAAGCAGACTTATACGATAACTGGATTTGACTCTCCCTAACTCATGATGCTACTGTTTGTTTTAGAAACTTTGGAGAGTTACGCTCACAGCCTAATCCAAAGTACTACACCTATTCTACTATTGGTGGGGGGTCCTACCAAAGAAAAATTTCTAGATAATTTTTAATTAACGTTGATTTTTATGGCTGTTCTTTACGCAAAAGGGGTGTATGGAAGTGAAACAAATGGAATTATGACTCAGGCCCAAAGAATGCATCGAACATGATAAGCAGTCATTTCCTTTCGATGAATGTCTATCTAAGGGAGAGAGAGAGTTCTTTTCACTAACAAGCACAACTACGGAGTGTCCTCAAATGATTCCTTTTCTCAATCAAATCCTGATGTAATGCAAAAACTTTTAAAATGCCTTCTAATATGCACAATAAATCATGGAGATTCTTTTCATTGTTCGTATATGAGTTAAAGATCAATTCAACACAATGCTTGTCTTGCTAATTGTCTTTATATGAATGAAAATCAAACTAGCACAAGCTAAAGTCATACAAACAATGCCCCCTCTCGTTGCAATCAAAACAAAAAATTGAAAACGAAACAATCAAAGAGAAAGCAAGAATTCACACCCAAAAAGCAAAAGTTGAAGAACAATGACCTTAACTGAAATCAATATAAAGAGGTATGTAGGCCTTTGATGACCTTCACCAAGATTTTTACTCAACTGATGAGGAGAGAAGAACAATGCATAGGTTTTGAATTTCACTCAATTGGAAAAACTCAATGAAAATGGTGAAGAAGGCTACAAGATCCAAACAGTAAGGTGCTTATTCTTCAATCAAAAGACAGATGTCAAGGCTGAAAAGAGAAGAAAAATTGACTCTCTAGATCACTCAGCAAAAGAGACACAGAGGCAAACCCTGAAAAAGGTAGTTCTGGAGGGTTATTGGGCCAAAAAGAGGTTGGCACTCTGTTTCCAAGGGAAAGGATAATTATAGCGCTATGTGCTAAGGTATTAGGAGCATTGGCACTCTGTCAACACTAGGTCAGGGGCACCAGGGTCTGAAAGCTCCAGAAATGTCAAAAAATTCCAAAAATTGGGATTCAAACTTGACAAGTATGCTGAGTGTGACAAGGTAAGGAGCCAATCAGCTCATGAAACCAATCGAAAGAGGAGTGAACCAGGTCTGAAACAATCAAGGGACAGAACTAGGTCAAATGAGGAGGAATCAAAATAAGAGGTTTCGATTCGAGGCTATCTCCCCAGTGGAGTCGCCAATTTCTGTTGTAGGAAAATCTCCCTACGGACAGGTAGATCACCTCTAGAGCTTGACCTTAACCCTAGACAGAAAAATGCTTAACGTGGACACTGACTTCCTTTCAAATCTATCTAAACTAATACATGAGAAGGAAGGACAATAGAAGTACCTCTTAATCGACGTTTGTCCCTGCACGCTCCGAGTTGCGCTCCAATCCTTTGCTCCTCGCTGAGTCCTGTAGGCAAAAAAGATACGACCACTTCCTACTCTATTGATATTAGCTTGAAAATAGATCTATCAATTAATGATAAGTTCATGTAACATCAGAAACAAACTAGAAAGAAACAGGCCAAGTGTGTCATATTAATGAGAATAACGACAGCAATTCTTAAAATCGTAGATGTGAATGCGACAGCTTCGTCAAGTCCTCTTCATCTAACCCTTGCTCGAAAGATCCACAACCTGGTTGATAGCAGCTTCACTGATCACTTCTCCTTTGGCTAACTGTGTGTTTCCTATGAGATCATAGGTTTCATGCTAGCAATTCTTTCCCCAATCAGCTCCAGCACCACTTATGAGATCATAAGTTTGGTGTAATTCTCCTTTTTCCATTCTTCTTTCACCATTAGAAAGCTTGCTTGTATGGCCTTGGAGAGGCTTCAACCACTTGAGATATCCTTGGGGAAGTTGAGTATTTTCCTCCTTCAGTTGAGGATCTTCCCTAGGATCATGGTTGGACTAGGGATTTGAATCCAACTGCCTTCCAAGAATGAAAAGATGCTTCCCCCATTCGTCTCAACAGCTTAACAGCTTCCCATAATAGGTAGCGCTCCCTCAAAAGGGCCATCAGAGTGTTGTAGCGCTCCCTAGTAGGCTTTAGGGGGCGCCAGCGCTCTCAAAATCTATAGCGCTCCCTCAAAAGGGTCAGGGGAGCGTTATAACGCTCCCTGACAGTGTAAGGGGGAGCGTCGATGCTCCGAGATAGTGTAAGGGGGAGCGCTCCCCTCCAAAAACTCAGTTTTTGAGGTGCTTTCAGATGGAAAAAGGTTTGCAAGCTTGTTGACTCATTTCTCCTCTTCCAAATCAGATGTTTGAGGTGTTTCAAGTGTCCTTCTCATGTCGTTATAGGCACGACATAGGAATCATGGCAGTATGCTTCCTTTGACAGTTTACGACACTTGTGAGCAACATGCGACACTTGCGACTTTGCGAGCAAAATGCGACACTTGCGACCTTTGTAATGACGACACTTGCGACACTATCAAAGTGAGTAAATTTGACATGTAACAGATTGCCCCCCAAAGTATGAAGTTAGAAGATGCCAACTGATAACTGAAATACTTTGTAGATGCTCAAGCAAGGGTATAGACTCGGAGAACCTGACAGAAGCTGCACACAAACATCCGACAAATATCATGGCATATTTCAAAACCCAAGGCAGACATACCTATGCTTGGGTGATCAATACTTGCAAGATATGGCCGCCATAAAATACACTGTGGATCCATAATTGTATTGACAAGAAGGTATAGCCACCGAAGATACAATGTGGATCTATACTCTGATGACTCAGACGGCTCGTAGCCATGAAGAATACACAGTGGATCTACGATATGACAAGACATAGACACGACCAATACAAAGTGGATCTATGTTACAGTGTATGTGTTTTTTGTCCAATAGAAATTCCTTCGCAGCCCTGGCAAAGCATATATCAAAGTGGTTACTCAACCGAGGGTCTTCTTACCAATCCCGACGTGGTACGATTCTAACCATGTGAATAGATGTCTTGATGTCGAACATGGCAGAAACCACTTGATTACCGGTCAATGGTGTAAACCGTTAACAAGTGCGAGGGAGATCATCATTAATGTCAATGATTCCCAAGGTACCCTAGTCCAACGAATGTGAATAGATGAGCTGAGGTCGAACATCCATGGAATCATTCGATCAGGGGTCAATGATGTAAACCCACTGTCGAATGTGAGGAGGCCTGCCATTGAGGCATGCAAGTCCCAAAGTACTAACTAGTTTCTAAGCCTGATTCTCGGATAATGTGCTGAAGTCGACAGGAATAGACTCGTCGAGGGAGGGCCTTGATGTATCCCCCATCAATGACACGAAACGTACATGGAGATGTAATTGGAAAATCAAATGGACATGGATTGACACAGGTTTTGAGGCAAGATATTTGGGATGGTTGACTCTCGAGGCGGATACTTCCCTTGAACACTGAGGCACAACAGCAAAACATGACATGGACCAAAACTTATGCAATGGATGTGATGACTCACATCGGGTGACCCAAGGGAGTGAAAGGAAACTCAAAGATTGGCTCAGTGCAGAGGTTCAGTAGATTATGATGTGTGCAAATGACAAAGTGTCATGTTCAAGGGCGACTCTAAGAAGTGTTAGATGATGTTCTCAAGAGACTGCTTGGCTTACTCCTTTCAATTTTTCCCCCATCCAGATAGATGAGTATCTCTTTTTTTTTATTTAATGAGCTCGAGGAGGATAACACATGCTCGATATAACTCACCTTCGGTGAGTTCCTCTTCCTTTTTTTAACGAACCGGAAGAAGTAAGGGATCGGTCCCATATGGGCCTGTCGATGTGTGCTTTAAAGAGTCCAAAGACAGAAAACTCGAAGGTTTTTTGGGATTATAGAGTTTGGAAAAACGCTTAAAAGAGAACTCTCTCAGTTCCTTTTTCATACAATAGTCTAACGAGACCGAAAAAGGGTTAAATCTATCACTCGCAAGACGCCCTTTCTAACCTTTTAACGAGTGTGAAAAGAAGCAATATCACTCGACAATCTTTTCATGTTTAGAGAGTTTGAAAAGGGTTTAAAGGAGACTCCAGGGGGGTTCCTTTTTCATGTGTTCGTATCCAGACAGGTCCGAAAAAGAGATAAAAGTTCACCCGGTTGCATTCTCATGTATTTACGAGCATGAGAAAGAACAAAGACTAAGCTCGGTATCCCCCAGCATGAAAGCTAGTGGCTTAGCTCCAGAATGATCATCAAAGGCTGGAGACATGCCCCCCAAGCTTCAATTCATTCACCGACTTTGAGGTTGTCACCAATTTCTGTGCTAGATGGAGAAAAAGGATACAGGTGGATGAAATGAAGGTTCAAAAAATGAGACCTAACGAAAAACTCGACTCGACATCTACGAGATCTGGCGAAACACTCAACTTGAAGGGATGAGGTGATTGTTTCATTTTTTTAATGAGCTTGACACAGGAAAAGAACTATGCTCAAGGTTCCAGGTTTGATCCCCAGATTGTTGTTTCATTTTTTAACGAGCTTGCTACAGAGAAGAGAAACTATGCTCGTTGCATGCCCCCAGCATGAAAGCTAGTGGCCTCTATTTCATTTTTTAACGAGCTTGCCACAGAGAAGGGAAACTATGCTCGTGACATGCCCCCAGCATGAAAGCTAGTGGCCTTTGTTTCATTTTTTAATGAGCTTTCCATAGAGAAGGGAAAATATGATCGTGGTTTCTTCTTGATCATGGCTTCCAAGAGGATAACGCTCTAGAAGGATACCATGTCAAGGGACAAGACTCGGTCATGGCTTCCAAGAGATCTTCACTGGATGGAAGATAATCATTCTGGAAGGAACACATGTCGACGGTCGTGATAGGGGTAAGGAGATCGGGCTCCAATAACCCTACCGAAGAGATCACCATGTCAACGACCGGATCAAAATCGTCGGAAGTTGAGGTCATGGGAGACAACACCACATAATTGACATGCGGCGGGGGTGATACTATCTACATATAGGAACCACTTAGGGAGGTAAACCAGTCGGGGCCGATGAATGAAAGTTGATCGATAGTCACAATTCTTCCATCGTGAGGAAAAGATATCACACGGAAAAGAGTGGATACAATAGCTTTCATGGCATAGACATAATCTTGCCCAAGGAGTAAAGAGAAATCCAAGGGGTCTCGGACTACCATGACATCAATAAAGACAATTTTCCCTCCCAAAGTTACAGGAAACTGAGGAAGGATCCCTAAAGGTTGACTAGTTCTTCTGTTAAAAGCTAACAGATTCTGTGTAACTGGTGCAAGCTGCGGACAACCCAAAGCGTACCAAGCAACAGAAGAAAAAATACTAACGGACGCACCTTCATCTATCAATGTTTGAGGAACATCCCGACCACGAACCTGTACTGTAATCTGGAAAGGAATGTGGGAGGGAAGACGAGGTCTAGTTAGCACACCCCAATCAAAAAGGATGGCCTCATTACTTGGAGGGGGTTCCTCAAGAGAAGGAGGAATGCCCCCCGGCATGGTAGAGTCTGTATTAACGAGAAAAACATGGGCAGTATCAGGTTTACTCTCTAGAAGGAGAGTAGGATCGACTGATGATTGGATCAGATCGACCAATGGTGGACTTGGATAGACCACTTTAGTACTCTTCAGAGGAATAGTGGGACTGACCGAGGAAGGTACTGGATCAATCACTTCGACATTCCGCAATGGAGGAATGGGATCGACCGATGATGAAACTAGATCGACCACTTGATTTTCATTCTCCAAGGGAAGAATGGGGTCGACGGGTGGAAACGGATCGACCACTTTGGTGTCACTCTTTTGATGAAGAGTGCGGCTGATTGATAATGGAACTGGATCAACTACTTGGGTTTGTGGTTAAATCGAGGAGGAAACTAGATTGACCACCTGATCAACCAGACTGACCAGGGGTGGAACCGGATTGACCAGTCCATCAACTGATGATGGGTCGGAGGAAAGTTTACGATAATCTTTTGGAAGTTGAAGCTTTTCCAAAAGAGAAGAAGCCTCATCCATGCGAGGACAAAGTTGAGAGTAATGATTACCTTCGCATAACATGCAAGGGAACTTGATAGGTTTCTTCTTCTTACCAACCTGAACATCACTAGTTAACGAGGTATCATCGACATGACCGACAGAGGTCGATGAAGTGGAGGACCACATTTCTAAGACCTAGGTAAGACCGCGGCAATCCCTTAGAAAATGGTCACCCTTACAAAGGTTGCAAGGGAATTTGGGTTTTGGATTGTTTCTTTTAATCTTGTTGATCTCATCAACACTCCCAGTACTATTAGCAGTAACTAGTTTCTTAGAGCCAACATCTGATGTTGTTGGGGTCTTGGTCCTTTTCGAGCTCTTCTTCTTCTTCTCTTTTTGTTTCTTCTTCTTCTGGTCAACCTGGCTACTTTCTTTAGAGCTTTCACTAGGCGAAGAAGGATAAATGGAAGGAGACTTGATGGGCAAAGAAGGAAAAAAGTCGACGTGAGGTTGATGTGTGGGTGGTGTATTGACATCCAAAGTATTAGGTGCAACTGAAACATTGAGAGGATTTGGGATCACCGGAGTGGGGAACAACCAAACTGGTAATCCAATAGTGAGTCTTGGAAGACTTGGTGTGGCAACATATGGAGGACCAAAGTTTCCAAACGAAGGAAAGGTATAAGGTTCCCCAGAAGAAGGGGTTCCTCCATTGGTACTCCCAGGATTCGATGCCATTATCACTGACTCGACCTAAGGTCCATTAAGTAAAAGAAACAACATATTCTAATAGAATCTAAGAATCGCAACCAAGCAAACAGGACCTTCTTTTGATGACCGTACTAGTTGGTGATGAAATCCAACGTCGCGTGATCAAGTCCAGAAGGGGTGGGGGTAGGGTGGAACAGTTACAATGGCGACCTGCTTAACAGACTTACGCCTTGGTGCAAGCTTCCACGCAGTAATTGTGGATTTACCCTCCAAGGAGCCCGAGTGAGTTTGACCAATGTTTGTTCCAGGTACAGTGAGACTTCCCATCACCGTCACCTTGTGTAAGACCCTAAAGATTATGGCCACTAAGGTTACCAATTCGCAGTCAGCCCCTGGGCGGGAATAGTCGACAGTCCGATCGGAACGTACAGGCAGGGTATCAAGCCCGAAATCAACTAGAAGGCTTCCATGCGGTAATTGTGGATTTACCTCAAAGTGATCCCCATAATACGATCCGACCACCACAATCAGTTAAACCACGGAGGGTTAGTCCCCGTAGCTTACCCGAATGCAACCTCGTGCGTAACCCCTGTGTGAGAGGGGGATCCCAAGCAAACTTATACGATAACTGGATTTGACTCTCCCTAACTCAGGATGCTACTATTTGTTTTAGAAACTTTGGAGAGTTATGCTCATAGCCTAATGCAAAGTACTACACCTATTCTACTGTTGGTGGAGGGTCCTAGCAAAGAAAAATTTCTAGATAATTTTTAATTAGCGTTGATTTTTATGGCTGTTCTTTACGCAAAAGGGGTGTATGGAAGTGAAACAAATGGAATTATGACTCAGACCCAAAGAATGCATCGAACATGATAAGCAGTCATTTCCTTTCGATGAATGTCTATCTAAGGGAGAGAGAGAGTTCTTTTCACTAACAAGCACAACTACGGAGTGTCCTCAAATGATTCCTTTTCTCAATCAAATCCTGATGTAATGCAAAAACTTTTAAAATGCCTTCTAATATGCACAATCAATCATGGAGATGCTTTTCATTGTTCGTATATGAGTTAAAGATCAATTCAACACAATGCTTGTCTTGCTAATTGTCTTTATATGAATGAAAATCAAACTAGCACAAGCTAAAGTCATACAAACAATGCACCCTCTCGTTGCAATCAAAATGAAAAAGCGAAAATGAAACAATCAAAGAGAAAGCAAGAATTCACACCCAAAAAGCAAAAGTTGAAGAACAATGACCTTAACTGAAATCAATATAAAGAGGTTTGTAGGCCTTTGATGACCTTCACAAGGATTTTTACTCAACTGATGAGGAGAGAAGAACAATGCATAGGTTTTGAATTTCACTCAACAGGAAAAACTCAATGAAAACGGTGAATAAGGCTACAAGATCCAAACAGTAAGGTGCTTATTCTTCAATCAAAAGACAAATGTCAAGGCTAAAAAGAGAACAAAAATTGACTCTCTAGATCACTCAGCAAAAGAGACAGAGAGGCAAACCCTAAAAAAGGCAGTTCTGGAGGGTTATTGGGCCAAAAAGAGGTTGACGCTCTGTTGCCAAGGGCAAGGAGAATTATAGCGCTCTGTGCTAAGGTATTAGGAGCATTGGCGCTCTGTCAACACTAGGTCAGGGGCGCCAGGGTCTGAAAGCTCCAGAAATGTCAAAAAATTCCAAAAATTGGGATTCAAACTTGACAAGTATACTGAGTGTGACAAGGTAAGGAGCCAATCAGCTCATGAAACAAATCGAAAGAGGAGTGAACCAGGTCTGAAACAATCAAGGGACAGAACTAGGTCAAATGAGGAGGAATCAAAACAAGAGGTTTCTATTCGAGGCTATCTCTCCAGTGGAGTCACCAGTTTCTGTTGTAGGAAAATCTCCCTGCGGACAGGTAGATCACCTCTAGAGCTTGACCTTAACCCTAGATAGAAAAATGCTTAATGTGGACACTTACTTCCTTTCAAATCTATCTAAACTAATACATGAGAAGGAAGGACAACAGAAGTACCTCTTAATCGACGTTTGTCCCTACACGCTCCGAGTTGCGCTCCAATCCTTTGCTCCTCACTGAGTCCTGTAGGCAAACAAGATATGACCACTTCCTACTCTATTGATATTAGATTGAAAACAGATCTATCAATTAATGATAAGTTCATGTAACATCAAACACAAACTAGAAAGAAGCAGGCCAAGCGTGTCATATTAATGAGAATAACGACAGTAGTGCTTACAATCGTAGATGTGAATGCGACAGCTTCGTCAAGTCCTCTTCATCTAACCCTTGCTCGGAAGATCCACAACCTGGTTGATAGCAGCTTCACTGATCACTTCTCCTTTGGATGACTGTGTGTTTCCTATGAGATCATAGGTTTCATGCTAGCAATTCTTTCCCCAATCAGCTCCAACACCACTTATGAGATCATAAGTTTGGTGTAATTCTCCTTTTTCCATTCTTCTTTCACCATTAGAAATCTTGCTTATATAGCCTTGGAGAGGCTTCAACCACTTGAGATATCCTTGTGGAAGTTGATGATTTTCCTCCTTCAGTTGAGGATCTTCCCTAGGATCATGGCTGGACTAGGGATTCGAATCCAACTTCCTTCCAAGAATGAAAAGATGCTTCCCCCATTCGTCTCAACATCTTAACAACTTCCCAGAATAGGTAGCGCTCCCTCAAAAGGGCCATCAGATCGTTGTAGCGCTCCCTAGTAGGCTTTAGGGGGCACCATCACTCTCAAAATCTATAGCGCTCCCTCAAAAGGGCCAGGGGAGCATTATAACGCTCCCTGACAGTGTAAGGGGGAGCATCGGCGCTCTGAGATAGTGTAAGGGGGAGCGCTCCCCTCCGAAAACTCAGTTTTTGAGGTGCTTTCAGATGGAAAAAGGTATGCAAGCTTGTTGACTCATTTCTCCTCTTCCAAATCAGATGTTTGAGGTGTTTCAAGTGTCCTTCTCATGTCGTTATAGGCACAACATAGGCATCATGGCAGTATGCTTCCTTTGACAGTTTACGACACTTGTGAGCAACATGCGACACTTGTGACTTTGCGAGAAAAATGCAACACTTGCGACCTTTGTAATGACGACACTTGCGACACTATCAAAGTGAGTAAATTTGACGTGTAACAGTATGAATAGGGAACAACTACAGACAATACATAGTGACAGGTTACAGGTTGATGTGATAGAGGCAACAAAGTGTTTGAAGTTTCAGAAAAGTTGAAAACCCTAGATTACAGAAGGTGTATGGAAGTTTTAGTAAAGACAAACCATGTACATACCCAAGTTGTAGTATAGACAGGTTACGTACATACGTGATTTTCATCATATACAGGTCTCATACATGTTGGGTTTTGTTGGTATAGGATGAGTACAGGTACAGGTTGGTTATAGGTCAGTGGCACAGGTTGGTTATAGGTCAGTGGCATAGGTTGGTTATAGGTTTTTGGTACATGTTTACAATGGTATATCTCACAGTGAAAGTGTGGCATTGGTTTCACCATTTGACACTTATATTTCAGGGCGGTTGGACGAGGAAAGGATAGGTGGTTGTAGCCATCATTCGGTTGTATCCAAATAACATAGGAGGTTGTAGCCTCCTTCTGGTTGTAGCCAAATAGTTGGGGACTTGGAGATTCCCTCTGGCTATAGCCTGAAATTATAGGGGGTCGAATCCTCCTTCCAATTGGAGATGGAGAACAAAGGAAGTTGGTCCTTCCAATGAATGTAATTATTAAAGACATATAAGAAAAATCATTATGTGGTTTTCTCCCGCATTGGGTTTCCACGTAAAAATATTGGTGTACTATGTATGTGTATGAATTTTCATTGTTCATGGTTTATTTACTTTGCACTTATTGAATGATAATGTTACATTGATCATAAATATAAATAAAACTTACATATTGTGGCTAAAAGGATTAAAAATCTCTATTACTGATCCACCTCCCCTCTCAGTAATCCAACAAGAAATGTCATCAAAACCCATAAGATTAATAACTTATATGTATTCTTCATGTATTCATTTTATAAAAATAGTTTTGATTGTATTTCCATTTAGTGTGCTCTATTTAGTCTTTTAAAGGTTGTATAAGAATCTCTCAACATAGTCTTCAATACTTTCCTCTTCTTGTTGTTGCATCTTAAAGGCATCATTTTGTGAGTCTCTATTTCTGCAATAATATTGGTATTTCTTAAGAAAAGTGGTTTTCATATCTTCCCAAGACCTAATAGTATATTCCTTGGGTCCCATAAACCATCTCAAAGTAGAATCCTTTAAGGTTGTAAGAAATAACTTTAAATTTTGAGCATCCTCCACATAATTGTAACTTCGACACATAATTTCAAATTCAAATAGAAAGGAATCTGGATATTCAATAATCATACCTCATAAATTTTGTGAGGATGATAGAGGAATGTTATTCATATTCAAATTTGGTGCCAAGTCAAGGATGGGGAATCCAAAGGTTGAATCTCCTTCTTCTACATTCCTTTCTTCTTCATCTACCATATTTCCAAACAAGATGAACTTAATTAGATTTGGTTTTGTGCCCCAATTTGTGGAGAAGGATGGCTCAACAATTGGATTTTGATGGATAATGAAATTATCCCCAATGTGTGCCTCTGGTATTCCTTCTACAACTATAGATTTAATCTGTGATACAACCATGCTTTGTGATGATTCAGAGGGACTAGTAATGTGTTATGGGATGACAACATAATTTGGTGTTGGTTAAACACTTGGAACTAGCTCATCAATATGGTTTTCTTTGACTCCTTTGTTTAGTATTTTTATGTGTTCTTCCCACACCTTCTCAACAGTAGTTTCATATTGTGGTACAGTCAACTTTGGGGTCGATTTTGGTGAAAAACCTTCTCCCTCCTGAGAAGAACTACATGTATATCTTTCAACCGGATTAGTAGGGGGGTCCTAGTATTACCAAACAAATCACCTAGAATTTTACTTGTTGACTTAAGGAACCTACCTTTGTTATATCTAGATCTAACTATTAGTCAACCACATGACAAAAAAGGTTTTGGAAAGACTCACTAAATTGAATGTGGCAGGCTAGAACCCTTTCAGAAATTATGAAGTAAGGGTGCATTTGAGTCTTACCGTCTTTCCTCCACCAAATATAATAGGTGTTGAGAAATTAAATGGAAACAACTACCTAAAAAAACTATTCTTCTATTGTTTACCTTTAACAGCTCCCGGACAACAGGGCCAAAAATGTCACGTTGTTTATTTTCACTTAATAAACCCTATTACATTTACTTGTCAATCAAGTTCATAAAATTGTGAGTTGTAAACACAATATGTGCAGTTAAAGGAATAATGACTAAGATATCATATCTACTCATAATGCAAAAGAGCCACTATGTAATATGATCAAACATCAAAGTATAAGGAAACTAATTAAGAAATATTAGACAATCTCACTTATGTTCACATGACTGATATTAGATATGGAAAGAGTTCAATGGCTCCACACATTATGTCTAGATTACTAATATATGCATAAATATGATTATGAAATGTTATTGTCTTCAATACCATTCAATGAATGTTTAAACCATATGTGTGCAAAGGAATTGAAATTCTACTAAGAAACAAACCATGTCTAGCAACCAATGACTAGTTCTCTGATCTAAATCTCCTTGAGAAGCTTATTATACAATATTTCACTTAAATTTGTTAAGTGTTGTTTCTATCAAAGATAAGGTTAGATTTGAGAACCAGGGAATTCTACTTATTGTTATCAATCAAACAAATGTGTTTTAAAGACAAATGGAATTATTGTTACTAGATAACAATATGAAATTGTTACTTTAATGGAAGGATAACAATTTGAAGCATGTAAGTAATTGAATAGAAATAAGGAGTGCAATTAACTAGATAAACTTTGAAATAACAAATCACAAATAAATACAATGAAGCTCTTTTGTCTAAGAATGAAATTGCAGATTTAAAACAGAGTAATTGCAGAAGTAAAATGTCAACACAAACTATCTAGCTATGGTACAACAAAGCTACACGATCCAAGTTGTTGGGCCCTCCCAACTGGATAGTGAGCTAATTAAAAGACAATCTTACACATATACAATAATCATGATGATGACGAAACGCATTTTGTCATTAATAAAATGCAAATGGTATTACAACAACAATCTCAACATTTATACAGTTCTTAAACTCTGAAACAATATGACAATCATAATCTCCAAGTTCCTCTCCTTTCACTACAGTATGAATTGATACATATATAGGCACATCTACCATAATTACAACAAAATTGATGTACAGATCGTGCCCCCTGTTTGTCATGGACAGGATGGTGATTTTAGAAATTCTAGAAGGTAGTTGTAACTATTAGATCGCTCCTTTAATAATCACAAAACTTATAACAATCTTCATATTATTTGTATGAAACAGAGTGCATATGAATAGTATCCTCCATATCATGAAGATAGATTTTGTTGTCAAAGAGGGTTTCGTTACCATCCTGCAAGGGAATCATATACACACTTGACCAAAGGATTGTGCCTCGAGAAGCGAGGCTAGGTATGATCCCTTAGACACCACACGATCTTTAATTGGTCCTCTTCAAAACTCAGGTGGCTGATCTATAACAAGAATCTTGGAAGTATGCCAATGAACGCCACCAGGTATCAGAATGCATTGTTGGTACTGGAATGAATTAGCGGTATCGGAAGTGAATTATGGTACCAAAAATGAGCTAAGAAAAACATCATTAGAACATATGTTGTATACATTCAATATAATTCATAAAAAGACATATGAAAACAACAAGAACATTCAATATTTACCTCTTATATCTTGTCAAGGGTGTTTGGCTTTAAGAGCACATGAAAACATGGAAAGCATGTAATAATTTGGTATATAGGTGAGGTAAAGGTGGTCAAAAAGGGTAACTGATAAGTATAAAATGTGTCAAAACCACAATCCAACAACTATAGGTGTTCCGCATGCACCTAATTCATACCACATGCAACCTTTTCCTCAGAATCCCTTGCAACCATCTAAATTGGTGTTAGATGGTTGCAAGGGATTATGAGGAAAAGGTTGCATGTGGTATGAAGTAGGTGCATGTGGTATGAAGTAGGTGAATGTAGAACACCTTGATTGTAAGGGGAATATGGATTATAACACAGTGACCAACTTGACAAGAACTCTCCAAAGTTCTCATTTTTTAGAGGTTACATTCGGTGGTTATTTTACCCATGTTTCAAAAAGTGGTGCTACCAGTCATACCCATTTTTCTCGAGGTTAAAATTACAAAAAATTTCATGTATGATTAGTAATGTTGTAAGAAAAAACCTTAAATTGACCACGAAAACAAAAAGGGTGCTACCAATAACACCCCCTTTTGGGGGGGATTAAAATTACAATGTGTTTTAAATTGTGGCCTTGACAACTGGTACAATTGCAAACAAAAACACTAAAATTGATTTATGAATCAGAAAGTGGTGTTGCTAGTAGCACCCACTTTTTTGGGTCTAAAACATCAAGTTGGTAAGTTTGTTTTATGAGGTGGTGGACCTCCATATAAAGTGCTTGACCCCACATATGGAGTACTTTGTCCACTATAGAAAGTATTGTGACTTCCATCATAGGTACTAGGTCCTCCATAAAAGGTGTTTGTGCCCCCATAGTAAGTTCTTGCCCCCCCATAAGAGGTGCTTGTTTCTCCATAATGGAGAGAAATGTTGGATAAAAAGAGGTGATCAAGTTGATTCGCAGTATAAGATAACATTTGTGACTGTGTTGATCTATGAGACCATCAAAATGTATTGCCTCAACATTGAAGGCGGTTCTATAGAAGAATACCTAGGGCATTAGGAATGGTTGTGTACAAATGCCTTGATTAAGAGTAGGTGAGGTCAAATAGTTGTTCCTTAAGATTGCATTTTCTTCCATTGGGGCAAGTGTGGTTTCCACATATTTATCAATAGAGGGAACAAAAGACTAAAAAAAAAATCCATTAGGATTTTGTCACTCACCTCAATTTTACACAAGTTCTTATTGTGTTGCCACTCTTAGATATGATATATTATGTGAGTGGAACTAGATTGGTGAAAATTAGAGAGGAGTTACATCCCAGTTTCATGTCGAACATGTAATTAAAAAAAATGTCACAAATATGTTAGTTATGGCTTCGAAAGTGGCATAAATGTCGATGGAAAGATAAACATACTATTTAGGTGCAACCCCTATGAGCGTTTGTTGGAAGACCCTAAGCCTAATTGATTCATTTGTAATGTTATTTTTGGAACACCACAAATGAAAATTCATTACGTGATTAGAAAGGTCTTATCCAAGGATAACTTCAAGTTTAGTTATGTTAGAAGGAAACTTGGTAAGCGTAATCGACGAAGTTGGATCATGCCTAATGAGGTCATTTGTGATACATGTTAAATATGAGAGGTTAAGAATAGCATGAATATTAAATCCAAGGCCATATTTCCTCCTTGAGGTGGATTGGAGGGTTGAACTCTTAGTAGATTTCCTCCTATTTCATGGTTAGGAGGTAGAATTAGTAGTGTATTCACTCCAATTGCAGGATTAAAAGGTGGGATGTTGGCCATACTAAAGGTACATGTAGTGTTACTAGATTATTTCTAGAGCATGATGGAATCCCCCTAAATAAAGGAATTTGACTAATGATTCTAAGGGAATTTCTAGGTTGAGGTGGATCCAATGTGACAATTGAAGTCTAATGTGGAGGGTTGAATTGATAGTATATTTCCTCCTATTTCAGGGTTAGGAGGTACAATTGGTGGTGTATTCCCTCTAATTGGAGGATTAAGAGGTGGAATGTTAGCCATACTAAAGGTAAATGTAGTGTTACTAGATTATTTCTAAAGCATGATGGAAGCCCCATAACTAAAGGAAGTTGACTAATGATTCTAAGGGAATTCCTAGGTTGAGGTGGATCCAATGTGGCAATTGGAGTCTAATGTGGAAGACCTTAGACCAATATTTTTCACACTATTCCCTAGAGTTATGTGGGTACAATTTTGATTAGTCCTTGATTGTTTAAATGTCTAAGTAACCACGGTAAACCCTAATATTAGGTACTTCAACTATGTGAAACAAAGTGTAATTTTTTGGGATCATATTCAAAATATATGTATCCACAATAATGCCAAGGTTCCCAAAGTGTTGGTTATATCAATCAAATATGTTTCAAAAATCGTCTCTCACAAGTGTAAATAATACATTCTCTAAAAATATGTCTCCAATGGTAACAATACACTCTAAGATCAATGTTTCAAATGATGAACAACAAGGTTTCTAAAAATTTTCAAATTGTGATCAATGTGATTCTATAAAAAAATGTTTATAAGAATGATCAAAGATAGATCCAAATGTATTTTTCAATGGTAAACAAAGAACACTCATAAGACATTCTATCAAGATCAAGCAAACCAGAGAATAAAATGGGCCTTCCCAATGTGCATCCACCACTGGTAATGAAATCTAATGGGGATGCAGCACAAGTGAAGGTGAAAGAGTGTTTACAAATTCTCCTCAATATATAGCCACCAAAGGTGATGGGATTCAAGGGACACTATCAAAGTTAGTAATATGCCTACTAAGGATTCATATTTGACACCAACCCAACAACAAGATTCCCTAGGTAAAAAACTAAAATAAATACCACTAAATTTCATCTTCCCAGTGGTATGCTCAAGGGAGACAGAGTTAAATATACCTACGTAAGACATGCCTTGACATTGATTGCTCTAAATAATAAGGATAGAATTGTCACAAGAATGATATGTCCAACTCAAAGAGTGTCCAGTAAGTTTATCAACATTAGGTGAACATTTATAGGGTCTATTGCACAAAGAAAAAAGGTCATATTCACTCCAAATAGTTTCCCTCTACGTGTACACCCTCGTGTATAGGAAGAGATGGGTGTCTTCCCAATTCTGCAAATGTTACTAAGGACTTTCCATTCAAATAATCAACTTCTAGTTTCAAGTATTGGATGATCTTAGAGTGTTAACTCACAACTCCTACAACCAAGGCCCTAGCCTAATCTAAATATTGGTGTTGTTTAACATAATCAATAGCCCTATCTTAGATGCACCCTATTGCATATTTATGTTATTGTAGGGATCATAATTTAATGAGTTTTGAGAAATATTTGATTAAAAATTTATATTAAGTAGTTGATTTTAAAGTGATGTCTTTAACAAAATTCCATAGCCATGTGTTCACTACACCTTCCCACAAATTAACATTCATGTACGTGTCATAAGTTAGTGAATTTAGAGAAGCTCTTGCTTAAAAGGTGAATCTAGTTTTATTTAGAGTATGGGGTTGAATTTAAGGGTTTGTTGATGAGCATAGCAATGTTCGTGTGCAAAAGGTGATATGTGATTGCTACAAAGGAAATGTTGGAAAAGAAATTATTGAAATGAATAGTGCATCAAAATGAAATGGTGTTTATTCTCTTTTTCCTTTCTAGTGTTTTTTAACCATATCCAAAACTTAAGGTGACAACAACTAACAACAAGCATCACTCAATTTGGAACAAGGAGGAACAAAGATAAGGCTAAAGGATGGCAATGTAAAATCCTACAAGAAAGTGAACCCCCAAAATTAAGAACAACATCTAAAACAAGATAACAAGATCCCACTTGCATTAAAAAGAGGCACAAAAATGTGCCACAATGTAGATGTATTCTCAAAAAACAACATGCATTCCCAAAGAAGGACCACATGGTTTTACTTAAGGGAAAGTGTGCATCTACATGTTTAACATGCCAACAAGCACATAGTAGCATATAAAAGACCCAAACAAAAGCACGATATTCCACCAAGGAAAATTTCCAATTTTTTCAAAAATAATGACTCACATTAATGCATTTGGTCTAGCCTAAATCCTAATAGATGTTTCAATATACTAGGGGTCAACAAGAACCGAATATATGGTCCTAAATCCAATAGAGGGAGATTTTCATGTACTATTCCCCTATATGGTCATAATTTTGTTGATTGGGTGTTTATGTGATGTGGGACTAAACATGCCTTCGATGGTAGGTTAGTTCACTAAGGTAGACATAAAAAAAAAGAGAATACTCTACTCTACTTTTTCTATCCATCAAGCAATGAAGTAAGCCAAGTTGACTAAGTTTCAAGAAAAAATGTGAAGCATACCTATAAGGCACTCCCTGATAAATATTTAGTCTCGAAATTGAGTAGGAGAATCAGGGGGAGGATATATTTATCAATTCAACCTTGCAATAGTCCTACACACAATGCAACAACTGCAAGCATTCCACCATTTCCTACATATGGTGAATCCAATAGTTAGTTTACCTAAAAATACATTGAGAAAGCATTCATAAAGCAACTTTTTTTTTGGGAGGGGGGGGTTAAGAAGAAGAAATCTTTGTATTCATTGAGTTGAGAAAAGTATTACATAAGCATAACCATGTTACCTCAGGGTGCTTGAGATGGCCTCAAATATTTTCTCTTTGAGGGTCATTCCTCAATTAGGTTTGTCTTCAATTGTACAAAATTTGACAACATAACCTATTGTACCATGAGAATATGAAGACATATATGCAACAACATAACAATATAATAGTGTGAGAGTAGGATGGGTGCAAGTAGGCACTTCAATCCAAAAGGTTCTCAAGCATCACAACTCTATCAATCTCAAGGTTTGTGAAAATGGAAGAGGATATCTCTATTTATAAGTGAATTTGGAGTCTAAATGAAAACCTTTTTTATATGAAAGTAATAACTCCATGGAGGCTAAGGGCACACAGATTTAGCTAGTTAGCTCAACAAAAACTAATGCCACCCATATAAGAATTGGCATGCATTGATTGAACATAGATGAGCTTTGAAATTTCTCTTTTACACATGTTTAAGGGGCCATGACCATTTCAAAGGCTTAAGCGTGTGGTAGCGCTTATAGGGGAGCATAAACATGTGGGCCTCAAGGTTCAAACTAAGTTAAGGGAACATTTTGAATTTGGATTAATTTTAGAAAATGGGCCTTTTATATGATGTGTTTGAGTTGCATGATTGAGATTTTTGAGGAATAAAATTGCAATTTGGGATGATGTGAAGAGTATTAGGTCAATAACATTGAGTGTCCCAAGATAATGAAAATGGTGTGTTAACATGACTAAGTAGTGACCCTCTAACTCTCCATTTTTTGGAAGTAAACAAGAGACTTATTCTTCACATGTTTTAGGGGCCATGCCCTTTTCAAAGGATTACGTGTGTGGTAGCACTTATAAGGGATCATAAACACATGGACCTCAAGGGTTAAACTAAGTTAAGAGAATATTTTTACTTTGGATTAATTTTAGAAATTGGGCCTTTCCTCGATGTGTTGGAGCTGCATGATTGAGATTATTGATGATTGAAGATGAAATTCAAGATGATGTGAAGAGTATTTGGTAAATAGAACTAAGTGTCACAAGATAACGAAAATCGTGTGTTAATATAACTAAGCAACAACCCTCTAACTCTCCAATTTTTTGAAGTAAATAAAAGACTTGTCTTCTTCACATGTTTTAGAGGGTATTCCATTTTCAAAGGATTAAGAATGTGGTAGCACTTATAGGGAAACATAAACGCATGGGCTTCAAGGGTCATACTAAGTTAAGGGCACATTTTGACTTTGGATTAATTTTAGAAAATGAGTATTTCCTCCAATGTGTAACACCCCAATTTTGATACCCAATGTAGCATTGTATAATTGTAAGTATTATACCCAATGTATAATGTAGCATTGATACCCAATGGTTGCAGGCCAAGCGATGTAACATATAAACATTGTACATTGAAAATAATAAAATGTAATACACTATTAGTTGTAGATGGGTAAGGACCAAAGTAATGGGGGGCTATGATTCCACAAGAGAGGGGGGATTAATGGATATTTTGAGGGGTCTCTGTATGCCTTGAATCTCAAGCCATATTCATTAATTTTTTTGTCATTTTTGGCCCTTGGTTATGGAAGGAAGCGAAGATTAAGGAAGAAGTGTGAAGTACGAATTGCATGGAAGGAACATGGATTGAGGATGGGTCGAAGTGGTCAAATAAGAAGACAAGAAGGAGTGAAGTCATGGAAAGCAAGTCGTTGAACGAGAAGATCGAGGAAGACAGATCAGCAAAGAAGATGGATCGTGGACAACTCAGCAAGAGTAAAAAGACGTTAATGAGTGCTTTGGATCACCTCATGGAAAAGAAGGAAAAGACAGGTTGGCGAAGCCCAGAAAATACGGGTCAAGTTGACCTAGAGTTTTAGACACCTAGGATTTCAGCATCTAGAGTTTTGACACCTAGTTTTTGGCCCAAGGTTGTCCAAGAGTCATTGTAATGTATAAATAAAGATCTAGAGGAGTGAGGAGAGGTTGGTTCTAAGTTTTCGTTGGGTCGAGATAGGTTGTTGATGTTGAGAGATTATTGTTGTGCGAGAAAGAAGTATTGTGTGTGAGAGCATTCTTGTATTGTAATATCTTCAGTTGGGTACAAAGATCAACCCTGCAGCTAGGTGCGCAGGGAGGGGAGATAGAGAAGGGAGAAAGAGAGAGAGATCTACAAGCTAAGTGCACAGATAGAACTATATGTTTTCATATAATATATCAAGAAACGTAGTTCTGTGGACGTAGCCCTAGGGAGAGGGTGAACCACATATATCTTGGTGTTCTTTGTGGTTGATGTTGTGATTCTTTACTTTTTGTTATAATGTTATTGCATTATTGTGTTAGATCAAAGATATCTCTTGCGTAGTAGGATTAAGAGAGATAAGGAATATTTAGTTTGTTGTGTGTTCTTGTTCTGGATCCACTTTGTCGCATTTCCTCTGGTTGTAGACACATGTGTCTTTCAACCCCCTATTGCTACTTCGGGTGAGACTTCAGCCCCTTTGCAGGTGTTTTCGAAAGGGATGATAGTTAGGGTTTTGTTGGTGCGTTGTTGAAGCATTGAACCTTGGGTATACCCCTATGCCAACAAATGGTTATGTTGTCGGGACTAGGATCTTCTTGAGGGAATGTTAAGGTGGTTTCCATCGAAAACAGAGATTCAAAACTGGATAGAAGAACAAGAGAAGGACTTTGTTGAAGCTCAAAACAAGAACCCTAGCCTTAGTACAGAGGATTGGTTGGGAAGGTATATCTTTACTGATATACATGAGATTTTCTTTGGAGGAATTCATAAGGAGCTATATGAGTGGTTAGCCAAATTAGCAGATACCCAATTTGAAATCAGATCTAGACCACCTGTGGTTTGGACGTCGGCGTTGATCAATAAGGTCAAGAGAGTTGATAACGTTGTGTCAAGAGTAGTAGATCATTGGTTTGATAGTACTATTGGAGAGTACATTACTGAGTTTTCCATTGACAGAGTAGAGTCATATAGCCAAGCAGAGAGTTATTTCTTTAAGGGACCTAGAGGAAAAATTTTACACTTTTTGAAGTTGAAGATCAAGATGTTATTGCATGAGAATAACATCTTGAAGATACAGCAATCAGTTAGATCAAAAAGCTAATGTTCAAGAACTCAGACAGCGACAGCGACATAGAGGTTGGACATACACGCAGTGGGAGAACCTTCAGAGAGGTTCCCCTGGTAAAACTGTTTGAGCAGATCCACGAACCACTGGCACAGGATGAAGGGTTCTATAGTGGAGAAGAAGAAGAGTTGTTGAACGAGGAATATTCATAGTTCGCTAGGGAAGAGGAGAGTAAGACTGAAGAACCTCGCCGAGAAGAATCAGTAACTTCAATAACTGCATCGACTGTCGAAGTAAGTACTATTACTTCTCTTTCTTTTTTAGTAGCGTTGAGTAATCAGAGTAGTCAGATTTATCAAAGCACTCAGAGCACTGTTACTAGCAGCTTAGTACATACTCAGTCAAGAAACCTAGGAAGCTCTATGGCATATGAGATGAGGTTACCTATCTTTAGAGGAGATGGATCTGAAGATCCTAATCAGCGTTGGTTCTTATGTGAAGTTGTATGGAGTATTAAGAATGTCAGTGATGAAGATGTTAAGAGAGATCGGTTTAGTACTACCTTGAGAGACTGCACATTGAGCTAGTGCATGAAGTTTGTTAAAGGGATTGTACAGCCTAAATCGTTGAACGATATCAAGACTGCGTTGAGTGTAGAATTCAAGAAACCCAAGTTAGAGTCGCGGTGCATTACAGAGATAAAAGAAATCAAACAGAGAGTATAGAAATTTCACCAAGGGATATGCACAGATAACAGCACTCACGGAAAAGATTTTAAAGAAAGATTATATGTTTCAATGGTCAGAGGAATGTCAGTAGAGCTTCGACACACTGAAACAGAAAATGGTTACTGCACCTATTCTGGTTTTCCCAAATTGGAGTAAGGAATTCCATGTGCATGTCAATACGTCATCTATTGCATTAGGAGCAGTGTTATCACAACCAAGAGTAGGAGATTGACCATTTGTTAGCCTTTTCTAGCAGGAATATCTCTACAGCTAAGATAAATTACACTACCACTAAGAGAGAAAGTTTAGCCATGGTGTACGTGCTGCAAAAGTTTCGACACTACTTGTTGCGAGGACATTTTAAGATGTTCACTGATCACTCTGGGTTGAAATACCTAGTCAACAAGTGGCTAGTATTGGGGGGAAGAATATGCAGGTGTCTATTGTTATTCTAGGAATATGATTTTGAGATTGTGGTCAAGCCAGGGAGAATAAACAAGGGATCTAGCCACTTGTCTAGGTTAGAACATGGAGAGGAACCTACCCTTTTGGAGGATAGACTACCAGATGCACAGTTGCTGGCCATCAGAAAGGTTGATGATCACTTCACCGAGATAGTCCAGTTCCTATAAACATGAATGAAACCTCACGAATATACAGTCATTCAGAAGAAACAGTTGGTAGTTCGTGGTGCAGATTTTTCACTTATAGTTGGATAGCTATATAATATGGGACCTGATGAGGTCTTGAGGAGATGCATTATGGAGGCATAAAAACCATTAATTCTAGAAGAAGCACATGAAGGCATCGCAGGATGACATTATGTAGGGAAAGCAATAGCACAGAAAGTTCTTAGAGTTGGACTCTGATGGCCCACTTTACACAAAGATGCTAAGGAATACTATAGAGCCTGCGATGTATGCCAAAGATTTGGGAAACCTTCCAGAAGCAACGAGATGCCTCCTGCACCTCAACTAACTTTACAGGAATTTGAGAAATGGGCCATTAATTTTGTGGGACCTATTAACCCACCAGGAAAGTGCACAAAGTGAGATACATTATCACTGCGACAGAATATTTCACCAGATGGGTAGAAGCAAGAGCAGTTAAGGATTGTAGTGCAACTACAGTTGCGTGGTTCATATTTGATGATATCATCACATGATTTGGATGCCTGAAGATACTTATGAGTGATCAAGGTACACATTTTATTAATAATACTATTGAAGCCTTGACTCAGGAATTTCAAGTTCACCATCAGAAGAGCACACCCTATCACCCACAAGCGAATGGTATAGTAGAATCTTTCAATAAGATCTTGGAGAGTACCAGTAGTGTTATGGGCTTATCAAACCACTTGCAAGAAGCTCACAATGCAGACTCCTTTTAAGTTAGTTTATGGCCTGGAAGCAGTAGTACCTATGGAATCTTTTGTTCCTAGTTTCAGAATTGCAATATTTACGGATATGGATGACATAGGCATTGTACAAGACAGGCTTGAGCAATTGGTGGAACTATAGGAAGACAGATTCATTGAAAGATTTCATCAACAGGTACAGAAGGAATGAGTAAATGCCTACCATGACAGGCATATCAAGAGGAAATCATTTAAGCAGGGAGATTCGGTATTGGTGTATGACAGCAAGTTCATGAAGCATCTAGGGAAGGTTGGGACACATTGGCTTGGGCCATTTGAGGTCGCCTATGTTACAGAAGGAGGAGCTACGCAGTTGAATACCCTGAACGGAGAATGGAAGGAAGGTTTAGTAAATGGGAGTCGATTGAAATTGTATTATGACAACCAGTTGCCTTGCTTCTCTCAGTAAAATCAAAGGAAGAAGGGTCCAAGTGCCAGGTGGAGTTGAAACTGGGTACCAGACACAGAAAAGACATTTTGAACATGATAGGGATGGATAGAGAAGAAATCACAGGCTGCTCTGCGCAGTCTAAAGTTGAAGTAAAATAGAGGGTCCAGTTTTGCAGTGACTTGAGATGAGTCACATGTGAGTGTTGGGGGCCTGTTGTCCCTTGGTTATGGAAGGAATCGAATATTAAGGAAGAAGTGTGAAGTACGAACTACGCGAAAGGAACATGGTCTTAGGATGGGTCGAAGTGGTCAAAGAAGCAGAAAATAAGGAGCAAAGTAAGGGAAAGTGAGTCATTGAACGAGAAGATCAAGGAAGACAGATCAGCAAAGAAGATGGATCGTGGACAACTCAGCAAGAGGAAAAAGACATTAACGAGTGCTTTGGATCACCTTGTGGAAAAGATGGAAAATGCAGGTTGGCAAAGCCCTAAAAATATGGGTCAAGTTAACCTAGGGTTTTAGACACCTAGGGTTTTTAGCATCTAGGGTTTCGACACCTAGGTTTTGGCCCAAGGTTGTCCAAGAATCATTGTAATGTATAAATAAAGATCTAGAGGAGTGAAGAGAGGTTGGTTCCAAGTTGTTGTTGGGTCAAGATAGGTTGTTGATGTTGAGATATTATTGTTGCGCGAGAAAGAAGTACTATGTGTGAGCATTCTTGTATTGTAAGATCTTCAGTTGGGTGCAAAGATCAACCCTACAGCTGGGTATGCAAGGAGGGGAGATAGAGAAGGGAGAAAGAGAGAGATATCTGCAAGCTAAGTGCGCAGACAGAAATGTGTGTTTTCATATAATATATCAAGAAATGCAATTATGTGGACATAGCCCTAGTGAGAGGGTGAACCACATATATCTTGGTGTTCTCTTTGGTTGATGTTGTGATTCTTTACTTTCTGTTATACTGTTATTTCATTATTGTGTTAGATCGGAGATATCTCTTGCGTAGTAGGCTTAAGAGAGATAAGGAATATCTAGTTTTTTGTGTGTTCTTGTTTTGGATCCACTTTGCATTTCCTCCGGTTGTAGACACTTGTGTCCTACAACCCCCTATCGCTACTTCGGGTGAGACTTCATCTCCTTCATAGGTGTTGCCAAAAGGGCCGGTAGTTATGATTTTGTTGATACGTTGTTGAAGCATTGAACTCTAGGTCTACCCCTATTCCAACAAATGGTTCTGTTTCCAGGACTGGGATATTATTGAGGGAATGTCAAGGTGGTTTCCATCGAAAACAGAGATTCAGAAGTGTATAAAAAAACAAGAGAAGGACTTCGTTGAAGCTCAAAATAAGAACCCTATCTTTAGTACAGAGGATTGGTTGGGAAGGTATATCTTTACTGATATATACGCGATTTTCTTTGGAGGAATTCATAGGGAGCTATATGAGTGGTTAGCCAGATTAGCAGATACCCAGTTTGAAATCATATCTAGACCACATGTGGTTTGGACATCGGCGTTGATCAAGAAGGTAAAGAGAGTTGATAACGTTGTGTCAAGAGAAGTAGATCACTAGTTTGATAGCACTATTGGAGGGTAAATTACTGAGTTTTCCATTGACAAAGTAGATTCATATATCCAAGCAAAGAGGTATTTCTTTAAGGGACCTAGAGGAAAATTTTTACACTTTTTTAAGTTGAAGATCAATATGTTATTGCATGATAACAACATCTTGAAGATACAGTAATCGGTCAGATCGAAAATTTAATGTTCAAGAACTCAGACAGCGACAACGAAATAGAGGTTGGACATACGCGCAATGGGAGAACCTTCATAGAGGTTCCCCTTGTAAACCTATTTGAGCAGAGCCATGAACCACTGGCATAGGACAAAGGGTTCTACAGTGGAGAAGAAGAAGAGTTGTTGAACGAGGAATATTCAGAGTCCTCTAGGGCAGAGGAGAGGAAGACTAAAGAACCTCGCCGAGAAGAATCAGTAACTTCAGGAACTGCGCTGACTATCGAAGTAAGTACTATTACTCCTCCTGTTGTTTTAGTAGTATTGAGTAATCAGAGTAGTCAGATTTATTAGAGCACTCAGAGCATTGTTACCAACAGTTCAGTACATACTCAGTCAAGAAACCTAGGAAGCTATATGGAAGATGAGATGAGGCTACCTATCTTTAGAGGAGATGGATCTGAATATCCTAATCAGCAATGGTTCTTATGTGAATCTGTATGGAGTAATAAGAATGTCAGTGACGAATCTATTAAGAGAGCTTAGTTTAGTACTACCTCTAGAGACTACGCACTGAGTTGGTACATGAAGTTTGTTAAAGGGATTGTACAACCTAAACCGTTGAATGATATCAAGCCTACGTTGAGTGCAGAATTCAAGAAACCCAAGTCAGATTCGCAGTGCATTACAGAGCTAAAAGAAATCAAACAGAGAGTCGCTAAACCTGTGTTGGAATTTGACCATAGGTTTAAGACCTTGACAGGTCGTTTGTGTTTTCACATCCCAGATGAGAAGAATAAGGAATGGTTCATTGCTTCCCTCTTACCACACATCATAGTTCGTCTGATGTAGAAGAAGGTCGCTTCGCAGGCTGAGGCACTGGAAATCACCATGAAACTAGAATCAACCCCTATGGGGGAATCCAGCTTAGGTATGAGTCAAATTTTGAGTCAGCTAACTAGTTTATCTCTGCAGGTTGAAGATATGAAGAAGGAAAAGGGAAAAGATAAAAGAGAATGCATATGGTGTATTAGATGTAAATCAGAGGGCCCTAACAAGGAGCATTGTCCCCTATTTAATGAATACTTGGCCTCTGGAGCTCCGAGCCCTTTGAAGCAGGTTACTCCACCCTTGTGTGAGGTATGTAGAAATAGACATCACCCTGGTGAATGTTATTACATGAAAAAATATGGCCAGACACCTACCAATATTTATTGCACATTCTTTAAATCTGTGGGGCAGGATGAGAAGGATTGTAGGGCTTATGACATATTGCATGAAAGGTCAAGAGATACATATAGGATTCAAGGAGAGATGCAATAGGAGAGAAATGCTACACAATTTAACTCTCCAGAAAGAGGAAACTTCAACCCTCATGGTGGATTTAGAGGAAGAGGATGAGGAGGAGGCATGGGTCGAGGTCGAGGTTAGATCATTTGTTATCACTGCACCCAGCCAGGTCACTTGGTAAGGGATTGTCAGAACCCTTTCACCACTTGCATCTACTGCAACTCATTTGAACATGTCATTAAAGATTTCCCAGCATTGTTGGTGAAACTTCAGGAAAGACGGGGTGGAAACCAACAAGTGCAATTAATATCAGTTGAAACTCACGGAGAGGATCCCAGATTCATTGTTATTACTAGAGGAGGCATTGTTACAGGAGAAGACATGGTGACTCCAGAATAGACCACAGAAGAATCAAGGGTCAAAAGAGCTGCAGAGAAGACACTGTTGTTTGATCCAAGGAAGGAGAAATAGACATTTGAAGAGGCAAGAAGAGAATTTGGAAAAGAACAAGACTCTTCATCAAAGGCACAACCGGAAGTGAGAGAATGTGGAATGCCTCTAGCATTCGATCAATATGCATCACCTGGAGAAGGGAAAGAGGTAACCAAGCTTGTCGGATTCTTGTATACATTTATTGATTTAATTAAGGATGAAAGAGACATACAAGAACTACGAAACTTGATCAGACAATATGAGATAGGAATAATATACACTATGCTTATTAGGGCTTTGAACCAAGCATCCACGAAGGGGAGAACAAACAAGGAACTACACCTTAATATTCAGATTGGAGACTATGACATAGATTATGTGGTCCTCGACTTGATATCAAAAGTCAATGTTATGACGAAGTGGAACTGGGCACTGATGGGAAAACCTAAGTTGATTTACTCCCCTATCATGATCAAGATGTCTAATCAATAGACAGTAAGCCCCTTTGGAAGAATGGAGAATATCCCTGTGGACATTGACAGAGTAAGGACGTTTGTTGACTTCGAAGTGATTGAGATAGTTGATGATAGTTTCCCTTATCCTGCGTTGTTGGGCATTCATTAGGCCTTTAACAATTCAAATGTTGTTGACCTAAAGAAAAGAAGAATGTCATTTGAAGGTGATGTCCTTAGGGTCATTTCACCTATTGATCCTGATGAAGGTCACAGATACACAGAACCCATCAGAGAAGAAGATTGTGCTTATGAAATAGAGAATATATATAAATTGACAGCAAGACAACGGGATTACATTAATCCTATAGCAGATGGGAATTTAAGCTGGCGAAGTGAAAATGCATGTTCATCATATTCGGAAGAAGCATTGGAGAACTAGCAGAACAAAATGTATGAAGTATCTGTGTGGAGGTGTGCCAGATTGACAAAGGAAGTTCATGGATTGGCACAGAAGTAAGTAATCTGCCCACATTTGATCGTTTAAATCATTTAGAAACTTTCCTATTAGAATTTGAAGAAATTGTACCAGTACAACAGAGGTTGTTGGCACTGGATGAATCCTTGAAATCAACACCAACAAGATGGTGGGGAACACATAAGAAGAACATCACGAAGTGGGTGCAATGTTGCACTTTGATGACAGTGCATTTTTCAAACCAAGTCGAAGGGTGCAAAGTTCGATACATAGGTCAAATTTGTATGAAGGACCATGTGTGAAGTTGTGAGGAGGCCTAGAGCAGCATTCCTCAAGAACAGTGGGTGCATAAGTTCATCAACACTTTGGATACAACGCCTATCAATTGGTATCTTCAAGCAGAACTGTGCCTCACCACTTCAGATTGGTAGGGTATGACTCAGAAATTTGTAGCTACATTTTTATTTGAGAGTCAGTACCCCACAGTAGATCAATCTTTACAAGTTGTAAGATAGAAAGTCTTTGAGGAGGCACCTAACCTCCCTTTGGAGCAAGAAGAAGATGAATGGACTGCACCTCTTCAGAAATTGCAAGGTTGTTACAATATCAATGCTGATGAAGATGATGATCCTAGGAATGTGAACATTGCAAAAAACGAAGGATATGACCAAGAGTCGAACTACCTTTCATTGGACAGCTAATCAAAATCAAGAAAGTTAACAATGGAAAAGAGAAAGCACCTAAGCTGGCCAACTTTGGAGATTATTGGGATGATGCCACTATTGATTAGATCACAGAATTACTACATGAATATCAGGACTTGTTTCCAACTAAGTTCACAGACATGAAGGGCATTAAAGGGCCTATAGGAGAAATGAAGATCCCCTTGAAGCCAAATGGAAGGCCAGTCAAGAAGAGACCCTACAGACTGAATCCTAAATATAAGCATAAAGTCAAGATTGAATTAGACAGAATGTTGGAAGCAGGAATCATAGAACCTGTTGAAGAATCAGAATGGATTATCCCTATGGTGGTCCAGGATAAGAAGATAGCAGAGATCAAAATCTGTGTAGATTTAAAGAAGTTGAATGATGCATGCTTGCATGATCCATTCCCTACTTTGTTTACTAATGAAGTGTTAGATAATGTAGGAGGACAGGAAGTTTACTCCTTCACAGATGGATTTTCAGGTTATCACCAGATCAGGATTGCCAAGGAATATCTACATAAGACCACATTTGAAATAGAATGGGGTTCTTTCTAGTACATGGTGATGCCTTTCGGATTGAAGAATGCACTACCCTTCATTTTTAGGTTGGTGGTTGAAGCATTCAAGAAACTTCTACATAAATTTTTGGAAGCATATTTCGATGATTGGACCTTTTTTAGCTTATTGAAAAATCATATTGAATGTTTAAGACTAATGTTGGATAAGTGCCGGTAATGTCATATTTCCTTAAACTTGAAGAAGTGTATCTTCTTTTCACCCTTTGGAGTGTTGCTAGGCCATATTGTGTGTAAGCAGGGGTTGTTGGTAGATCCTGCCAAGATTGCCATCATTGTTGATCTACCTCCTCCTACTTCGGTTAGACAATTGCGCATTGCACTGGGACATATTGGATACTACAGAAAGTTCATCAAGGGATATTCACAGATAAAAAGACCCAAGGAAAATATTTTAAAGAAAGATTGTCAGTTTCAATGGTCAGAGGAATGTCAGCAGATCTTTGGCAAGCTGAAACAGAAAATGATTGTTGCGCCTATTCTGGTTTTCCCAGATTGGAGTAAGGAATTCCATGTGCATGTTGATACGTCATCTATTGCATTAGGAGCAGTGTTAGCACAACCAGGAGCAGGAGATATTGACCATCTATTATCCTTTGCTAGCATGAAGCTCTCTACAGCTGAGATAAATTACACTACCACTGAGAGAGAAGGTTTATCCATGGTGTACGTGCTGCAGAAGTTTCGACACTACTTGTTGGGAGGACATTTTAAGATGTTCATTGATCACTCTGCGTTGAAATACCTAGTCAACAAGCCAGTATTGAGGGGAAGAATATGCAGGTGGCTACTATTATTCCAGGAATATGATTTTGAGATTGTGGTCAAGCCAGGGAGAATGAACAAGGGACCTAAACACTTGTCTAGGTTAGAACATGGAGAGGAACCTGGTATCTCCTCAAATAACATAGTCAAAATTGTTAATTTTAGGTGATAGTAGGTCATTGAAAAATACATTTCCAAATTTATTAAGGCTCATTTTTTAGAGCTTTATGTTTGTAATAAAGTTTGAAAAACTTTGGATTTGATCTTTATTTCAAAAAAGTCAAAACTCAGGTTTCAGTGACTAAGCACCTTTTCAAAAGGGCTTCTAAGCCACCATAAGCCCTAGCTTTTGGCGGCTTAAACGTGAAATTTGGGACTATTTTAGCCACTGAAATCGCAGAAGCTTGGAAAAGGTCAACAAGTCTCATCACGTGCCCGAATCAATAGAAGTAAGGTGATATGATTGAAATTAGTCACCGAAACGACAGGAGGAAGATTGATTGAGGTAAATCAAGCACGAGATTGCAGGGACCTAATTAATGAGTTTCAGTGGCAAGTGATTACAGGTGCCTGAGATTGCAGGTGCCAAGAATATGTGCGCAGGTGTCCTGTGGTCACAGGTGGATGTAGGAAATCTCCATAGGAGGAACACATCACATAGAGAAGAAGATTTTGACATTCTTTTGTTTGCAGAGATTGGAATGTCTCACGCCAAGCTATCGTGTGATTCATACTCACAAGGTTGCAAAGGCCCCAAAGGATCAGTATTGAATATCATCAAGATGAGAGAAAATGCATTATTGCAATTTTGAAAGCCAGATTTAAAACAGAGCTTTCAGTGGCTTACAAGCTCAGATTTTGGCTCTCCTAGCCACCGAAAGTACAGAACAGGGAAGAAAGCCACCATTTTTGCACAGATTCGAGATTTTCTGATCCAGATGCCTCGAGGATGGTTTATAATGACAGATAATATTTAAAATCATCATTATTAAGGTTTTGTTCCATATTTAAAGGTGCCAACAAGGAGGAGAAGATTGAGTTTGCTACCTAATTTTGGCAAAAAAATTGTCTTTTGACACAAGGTGACAAATTCGAATTAGCTATCAGCTTAATGAAGATCTC
>ML830797.1:94134-130862 GCA_009831015.1 Picea engelmannii | reverse complement strand
AGATGGGAGATCAATTTTGGTTGCACTTGCAGAAATAACACCTTACAGGACCCCATCGGAAGCTTCGTCCACTCCACTATGGACCTTATACCATCACCAAGGTTATGGGTGACAATTCTTTTGAGCTCAACATTCCCACCTTCCTTGGCTTGCACCCAGTGTTTAATGTGGACCTCTTTCGGCCATACTTTCCACCATTAATGGACACCTCAAAGGTAGTAGAATAGTTGACACCAACAGAGATCAACCCTAACTGCATGGAAAAAGAATCCACTGATCATATTGTGTACACAAAAGTGAAGGGAACCCTCCAACAAAAGTTTCATCTTTATCATGTTTTCAAAGCAGGGAAGCTCCTGCACCAAGACAAGTGGCTCACCCTGGCCAAATTCAGCATAAATTTCTTCATATGATGGGAGGACTCAACGCAATGGAAACCATTTATTCCTAAGGGGGGAGGATTGATCCATGTGGATATCAATATCCAACCACCTATTCCAACTGGCTCACATATAGATTTCATCTTGGAAGTTTCAGTTTTCATCTTGGTAGTTTTTTTCTAGCTTTTCAGGTCTTAAACTTCTTGGGTCGTTTTGAGGCCCTAAACAACCTTTTTTTGGGCCTACTACAGTCTCACTGCTGGCATAGATAAAATGTGATAGCATAATGTGTAATAATCATATATACCTTTCCAAAGGGCTATCGTGCACCTAAAACAGATATCGTATGAAAAATTTACAACCCTGGGAAGTTGATGTACCAACTTACCCCAACGAGGCCCACGTGACTTTCGGTGTTTCATCTCCTAGGGTTAGGTTTTTGGATGTATAGGATTTTGGAATTCATGCTTGATGTAAAAAGTATTTTAGAGCCTCATTGTATTTGTCTTCTTGCAAATGAGCGTAGCCATCACATCTCTTCTCATAGATAAGCTGACACCATTCTAGAAAGCTTGTTCCAGTCTACATATTACAGTTTTAGCATATTTCTTATTTAATAGAAGTCAAATTTTATTGTATCTTTGTTATTATTTAGTGTGTCTCTGTGTTAATATTATAATATTTGTTTTTTCATTTCATTCCGCTAATAAATATGGGTCAGTGGTCTTAGAGTGGTATGCTCCTTATCATTTTTTAGTGCATGTCCCCGATGAGGTCAGGGTATAGAGAGTTGGGTCTTGAGCTTGTTTCTTTTGAGAAAAATTGATCTCGCATGCCCAAGAAAGCTTCCATGGCGGGAGAAAAGAAAGATGACAGGACAAGATATCCTTTCAAAATGTTTCTCAAGGAATCTCTCGAGCGACAGAGGAACGAGATGATGGACAACTTTGCACAAATCCTTCGACAGTTGCTGACAAGCGACGCATATACATCAAATGGAGGTGCCACCCCCTTAAAAGTACAAATCAATTTTGATATTCCAATATTCGAATTGAAAATAGATGTGAATATTGTAGATAAATGGTTAAACCTTCTAGAAGGGTATTTTTTTGTCTGCAACTTTTCCGATAGAGAAAATATTACATTTGCTCTCCTCAAGGTCGTTCCCCATGTCAAACATTGGTGGGAGAATTTATTTGAGAAAAAGGAAATAGAGGGATCTAAATTATTTGTAGTTGCACCCACTTCGGGTTACTTGAGGGATGTTATTGAGGAACAATACTACCATGTTGGAAGTTATGACGACTTATATACAAGATGGACCACACTGCGGTAGGAAGGGACCAAACAATGTTAGAATTCACCAATGTCTTTCATACCTTGCACACCAATATGGGTATCAAATAATCTGAGTGACATATAGTGCTCAAGTACTGCGAAGGTCTACATAGATAAATCAAGACACAAATGGAATTTCTGGACATTTTTTCCTTGGGTGTGGCCTATCGATATGCTATCAAAATTGAGCAGAAGCTAAAACAAAAAACTTGGTAGTTTGGGTCTACAAACCCCTCATAGCAGAAGCAATGAAATTGTGGTCCCAACACACATATCAAAGGGAAGATCAAGGATGGGAAGCCTCAAGAAAACTAGTCCAAACTACAACAAAAAAAAGGATAAGTGGAAGACAAAGAAAGACAATGGGAAATGGTGTGAGTTCCATAAGAGCCCTTGTCATAACACCGTTGAATGTCACTCAAAGAAATCATTGGTGGCTGAGGTGAAATCCTCTGAATCAGATGTAGGATCTAAATCGGAGTGAGAACCCCAAAAAGAGAGACCAATCATTGATGTATAACCCAGTGTCAACATTGCTACCACCACCAAGGTCCAACGCGATGAACCTGAGAAAGGTAAGTGCCTGTTTCATTCACAGATGTTGGTGAAGGGTAATCCGTTGCACTTCATCGTTGATAACAGTAGACAAAATAACCTCATATCAGTAGAGTCGTCAAGCACTTGTCTCTACCGACATCACCACACCCGCAATTGTACACCATCAGATGGCTCCACCAAAGGAGTGATCTTTGCATCAACCAACAATGTCGCCTAGCCTAATGGAAACGTCATGTTGTATATGAGTCATGGCCTCATAGTGTTATTATAGAAATTTCATATACACTAGATTTTTCATGGCCTTCGCGACAGATCTCTCCACGCAGTAGAAGCAAGTGGATAAGGTCGTGGAAGAATACAAAGACATCTTCTCCATTTTTGGATGCCACAAACCATCATCTTTGATCGGGACAGTCAGTTCCTCAACACATTTTGGTCAAGTCTCTAATCACATTTGGACACAAAGCTCATCATATCCACGACCTTCCACCCCCAAACGAATGGTCAAACTGAGGTCGTCAACAGGATGATTGTGCATATTTTGTGCATGTACAATTCCAAGAATTCATTCACATGGGATGAGATTCTTCCTTATGTCCAACATCGTTACAAAAGATCCATACATATCTCAACCGACCACATCCCCTTTCAAGTGGGGTTGAGATTTCAACCATTGGGTCTCATGGATGTTACACTACCCCTTGCATCCACACACAAAAGAATCGTCCCATGCGCAAACCAAAGCCGACAAACCCACCCGGTTCATTGAATGAATCCAACACATCCACCAACAATTTCAGGATATTTTGTAAAAGTCCAATGCAAAGTACAAGAAACACCATGATCAACACCAGTTGCCACACAAGTTTCAGATAGGAGATAAAGTTTGGTTTCACTTATAGAAAGAATACCTTATAGGACCCCTTCGGAATCTTAGTCCACTCCGTTATGGACCTTATACCATCACCAAGGTTGTGGGTGACAATTATTTTGAGCTCAACATTCCTCCCTTCCTTCGCTTGCACCCAGTGTTTAATGTGGACCTCTTTCGGTCAAACTTTCCACCATTATTGGGCACCTCAGAGGTAGCAGAACAATTGACACCAACAAATCTCAACCCTAAATTCATGGAATAGGAATCCAATGATCATATCCTGGACACACAAGTCAAGGAAACTCACCAACATAAGTTTCATCTTTATCTTGTTCTCAAAGAAAGGCAGTTCCTGTACCAAAGCCAAATTCAGCAGAAAGTTCCAAATATGATGGGAGAAATCAATGAAATGGAGACCATTTATTCCTAAGAGGGGAGGAATTATCTAGATGGATATCAGTGGCCACCCACTTGTTCCAACCGTCTCACATACAGATTTCATCTTGGCAGTTTCAGTTTTCACCTTGGTATTTTTTTTCTAGTTTTTCGGGTCCTAAACTTTCGGTGTTGTTTTGAAGCCCTAAACAATGTTTTTTGGGCCCTCCATAGTCACATTATTGGCTCAGACAGAGTGTGATAAAAAAATGTGTAATTCTCTAATATACCTTTCCAACAGACTATCGTGCACCTAAAATGGAGATCATATGAAAAAGTTGTGACCCCGGGAAGTTGATGTACCAACTTACCCCAATGAGACCCACATGACTTTTGGTGCTTCATATCCTAGAGTTAGATTTTTGGATGTCTAGGGCTTTGGCATTCATTTTTTATGTAAAAATTATTTTGGAGCCTCATTGTACTCATCTTCTTGGGAATGAGCGTAGCTATCACATCTCTTCTCAGAGATAAGCTGACACCATTCTAGCAAGCTTGTTTCAGTCTACATTTTACAATTTCGACATATTTCTTAGTTAATAGAAATCATATTTTATTGTATCATTGTTACTATTCATTGTGTATTTGTGTTAATATTATAAGGTATGTGTTTTCATTTTGTTCCGCTCATAAATCCATATCAGTGGTATTAGAGTGGTCTTCTCCTTGACATTTCTTAGTGCATGTCCCCGACAAAGTCAGGGTATAGAAAGTTGGGTCTCAAGATTGTTTCTCTTCAGGAAAACCACTCACGCATGCCCAAGAAACATTCCATGGCAGGAGAAAATAAATACAACGGGATAGGATATCCTTTCAAAATGTTTCTCGAGGAATCCCTCGAGCGATAGAGGAACGAAATGATGGACAACTTTGCACAAATCCTTCGACAGCTACTAACAAGCGACACATCTACATCAAACAAAGGTGCCACCCCCTTCAAGGTACAAATCAATTTTGATATTCCTATATTCAAAGGTCAAATATATGTGGATGTTGTACATAAATGGTTAAACCATATAGAAGGGTATTTTTATGTCCACAATTTTTCTAATAGAGAAAAAATTACATTTATACTCCTCAAGTTTGTTCCCCATGCCAAATATTGGTGGGATACTTATTTGAGAAAAAGGAAACAGAGGGATCTAAATTATTTGTAGTTTCACCCACTTGGGGTTCCTTTAGGGATGTTATTAAGGAACAATACTATCATGTTGGAAGTTATGATGACTTATATACAAGATGGACTACACTACAGAAAGAAAGTGACCAAACAGTGCTAGAGTTCACCAATGTCTTCCATACCTTGCGCACCAAGATGGGTATCAAAGACTCTAAGAAAAACATGGTGCACATAGATACATCTAGACATAAATGGAGTTTCTGGACATTTCATCCTTGGTCCTAGCTTATCGATATGCTATCAAAATCGAGAAGAATCTTAAACATAAGATGTGGCAATTTGGGTCTGCAAACCCATCAAAGAAGAAGCATGGAAAAGGCGGCCCAAACCCATAGAAAAAAGGGTAGAGCAAGCATGGGAAGCCTCAAGACAACTATTCCAAACCACAAACAAATAAGGATAACGGAAGACAAAGAAAAACATTGGGAAATGGTGTGAGTTCCATAAGATCCCCTAGCATAACACCGTTGAATGTCACTCAAAGAAGTGATTGGTGGATAAGGTGAAATTCTCATAATCAAATGCAGGCTCCAAATCGGAGTTAGAACCATAAAAAGGGAGACAGGTCATTGATGTAGAACCCAGTGCAACCATTGTTATCACCACCAAGGTCTAGCCCAATGAACCTGATCAACCAGAGAAAGGTGAGCGCCACTTTCATTCACAGATGTGGGTGAAAGGTACTTTGCTTCACTTCATCGTTGATAGTGGTAGCCAAAAGAACTTGATCTCAACATAGGTCGTCAAGCAATTGGCTCTACCGACATCACTATTGAGGAAAATATATGAATTATCTTACTCAATCATTTTTTAGTCTTGCCTGAATAGGACAAGATAGTCGGGAATGTCACCCTATGTTTTATAGACTCAAAAATATTTTCCCAATACACAAGTATTAATTACAAGGGTTTAGGATGATTTATTAATGAAAATAATGTTTCAAAATAACATAAAAGTTTTATGTAAGTTTATGAAAATATACAGATTACAGAAAGTAAATATGGAGAGCCAAAAGAAAAAGTAACCAAGACATAGATACACACAAATGAGATAGAATAGAAATCTACTTTATTTCATTCTGAGACATCAAAAGTGTTTTTCTCTTTACAAAACCCCTGTGAGGGCATGGGCCAAAGTCTAATATAGATATCTTTGATGAAAACCATACAAAAGGACTCTGACAAGAAGTAAAAACTGAAATTTATAATCTGGATCAGCTTGCCATAGACTGTTTCCAATTTGACTCTGCAAAATATCATTTATCAGCTATGAAACTCAATCCATAAATAGCTAAGTATACACAGACTATCAAGGATGGATCAACACCTCTAAAACAAGCATCTAAATGATTTGGTTCAGTTTTGAACCTTGTTGTCTACAATAGGACCCTGCTATCAAAAATAGAATTAGGCTTTGAATGAACTCAAGAATGAATGAAAAATGAAACTATCTCATGAATTCAAAAGAGAAAACCTTAGTCTTGATTTCTCCTTCTATTCTCCCCTTGTTTCTTCTTCTCATTTAGATTTTATGCCTTCCAAATAAGTTGAAGTAATTCAACTACTTTCTTTAGTTAAGTTAGTTTGACTTAACTAATTTTAGTTTAGGAGAAATAATAACCCCTTGTGACTCTCTTCTTTTATTATTTTCAAATTATAAAATAAAACAGAAATGGATAATCATTAAACACATGCCACCCTTGTAACTCCCTTGGATACCTTCAAAATTGAATCTTTAAATATCAGAAATAATTTAAATCTTATTCAAAAATATATAAATATCCACATATCCCATATTATCCAAAAAAGAGCTTGTTGTCCAAACTTTCTACAGACCATTGTCTTCATAAAGTCAATCATAAAAACACATAAATTAAAATCCATACTTTCCACTTTGAAAGGAAATCTGTATTTTATCACTGATGTCCCCTTTTGATTTTCTGGAAGTATCCTGAGGTTGGTCTGAACCTTGAGGTTGTATTTCAATAATTACATGAGAACAATCATCCTTCGGATGCATGCAGGAGAACATGGATTTTGAAGAGTCATTTGAAGGAGAGGAAGGGGAGGAAGCAACTTTTCCTTTATATTGCATATGGGGGACATCAGTTTTAAGCCTTTTACTGACATGTGAGGATTGAACAGGTGAATTCACAGTGGCAATCTGAACAATAGGATTTCAAGGTGGTGGAGGAGGTAATGACAAATTGTGTCATCCACGATGGTGAGAGACAGTTGGATTGGCAATATCTTGCCATCCATCATTTGTAGGGACTTCTGGTTGCATGGACACATGAGGAGGCACAGGAATACCATGGATGTTATGAGGCTGGAAGGGAGGTCTCTCTAGTAAAGTTTGTATTATTCCTTTCCTGATCCAGTTAAAGAACCCATCTTGGAATAATTGGTTCAATTCATGGGGATCAACATCAAAATGAATGGAGAATCTAGGCATTATAGGCCCTCTATTCCAGTTTCCTCTTCCTCTATTATTTATTCCATGGTTACCCCTGCTAAATAAAATCATCATGTAGCAACAATTCGTCAGTAAATAAGCCCTTAATAAACCATACATGACATTTTTCTTGCATGAATAAATATTTGACTTAGAAATTGACATGAGATATATGAAAATCCATCCATAAAAAACTATTTAATAATTTCCAAGTGAGCAGGGGGTGACAGGGTTCATGGGACATATGGAGGGAGTGTAATGAGAGAAAGGTGGTATAATGAGAGGGGATAATTACGCAAATACTGCTCAACAATTAATTAAATAATTTAACTATGTAAAATTACCAAAATATCATTTGCCAACCATTGTTGTGTCATATATTTTGTCACTATTACACAGACCCTTTTAATTTATTTTACAGAACACAGATGTCATAATGATATTGGGATTATGAGGGGGATATAATGAGCGAAAAGTGGTAGCATGACAGGGACATAATATGGATATTGTTCATATTAAAATAAATCAATTCAAACAATCAAACTTATCTCTGTTTCATACCTCCACAATTCAAACAACATTCACTTTTCAAACCACCATCTAAATTGCCACTTATTTTATAGATTCCTTGCTGGATTTAAAGAAAAAAAAACAATTCATATGCCCAGAAATACTCAATTACAGTAGCCTTTGCATCTATATAATATTTATATAAGAGTCCTATCAATAGTATTGCAATTGATATGATGAACATAATAATCCTTTGAGACACGACCATCTACAACTCCAATGCTAAATCTCTTTTTCCTTTTAAAACCAATAGAAAACTCGCAGTGACAACCAATTCTTATTCTTTAAAATCAAATAATAATATGCACAATAATAACCACCTTTTGTCCATTATTCAAACATTGTTCGACATAATCAACTGGGAATTAAAACTCTCAATCAGACCCCAATCCTTTCACACAAAGATCTCCTTTAAATATAATCAACACAAGAATCGATGTGGATAACATTCAACAAATAACATGAAACTCCTAAGCCCAAGCTTCACATAAATTAGCATGTAAAGACTTTATTTTTAATTATGTCCCAACAAGAAACAGATCCAAATCATTCCCAATCAACCAAGCACACACAGGTGTCTCTTTTACCCTTGACTGGATTGAAACAATATCAAGATCGTAATTAGGGTTTAAACACAGCGAGCAAAGATTAATAACAGATGGTTCAATCAAAGGAATAAGTCCTCGAAAAACATAGACATCTCGTGCCTTTTATAATTTACCATGGACACATAACAAGTAACCATAATCTTGACTGTGAGGGTTACCAAATGACAGTCAACCACCTCCAACAGAGAATGAAAAGAAGCAAACCCTTACCAACACAGTAAAATGAGTGTCCAAGCACAACCTGTGCCCAACCGAAAGCATATAAAATACTTCCATTTAACTTCTAGGTGATGTCAAACCCAACTGTGCCATTTTCCAAGAAATAGTGTCAACGAGAGAAATGCTATGATAGCTAATAGTTTGGGGTCTTGCCAAGCCAAGGGAAAAAACTTTCAACTTTCAACAGTTCACATTGCAACCCAAAGTATCAAAAAATATCAACCACAGAGATGAAAATGGAGTGGAAAATATTAACACATAGGGTGGAAGTAATACCCACGAGTAACGCTTAGATATTGTCAAACATAACAATAAACTTCCATAGAGAAACATACCCAAAAACCCAATTCGATCGAGCATGTTTCACTGTTATTTTATCCATAACCCATGCAAAGATTACACACAGTAAGCAGAGAATAACCATTCTTTTATTTAAAATACCAATAGTCCAGAATAATCTCCAGAAGAATACACAGACACAATACCAATTACACAGTTCAAATATCCAATAATATCTTAAGAAACACAGACCACGAGCTATCCCGAGCCAAAAATTGATTTGAAGGGCAGAAAAACCATCATGGATGGAAGAATAAGGAACCATACCTAGAAAAGCCTGCGCGAGGAAGAGAGTTAGACTGTATTCCTCCTTCATAACCAAAAAATGTGGAGCATCAATAACCACCAAAGCCAAAAACCAAAATGCAAGTATGACTAGGGTGACGGGCCTCGAGGATTGTTTGAGTGACGTGCAGTAAATGCATGCCACTTTTCCCTCCAACCTTATTTAATTCAACGTATGAGCCAACCAATTCACCATAGCACTAAGCATTAAATCAACCACATAACCATTGTCATATCTCAATTTCATAGTGCGCCACCTTTGTAATGTCAAACTCTCCAAAATAAAAATGTGCTATAACATTAACCCATGTGCATTCAACATATAACATCAAATAAGGCGCATAAGTCTAGTAGAAGAGGTTTGTTGCACCTCTTTTGTCACAATAATACATAGCATTAGAGCTTGTGTATTGTCCTTTTATTTAAAAGAGCTCTCATATTATCCCTTTTCAAGATCATATTTAAACCAATTAATGCCATATTTAATTGCAGAAACAAAACTTATAATAATCCTTTCATCCATATGGCAGTCTTAATATAATTTGTGAGTGGTTATCAAAACTATCAGTGCTATGCATCAATCAACCAATCATATTATGTCACCATAACATTTTAACCATGATTCGAAACATCGAACTGTAGAAGAGTGTGTTGGTAGAATATCAATGGAAAATAAAATATAAGCGCATCATATCCATCATAGCGCCACAAGTCTACGAGGGGGTCCCACCTACTAGTTTATTATTAATATAAATAGTTAATAGAGATTGGAAATAATTTGTGAGCATAGTATTCATCGTTGCATTTTTAAGCGTCAAAAAACTGGCGAATCCACAGGGAAATTTGTTTCCAACAGATTAAGAACTCAGAATGTCTAGTTTCGTAGACCAGGTGAAACATTAGATCAAGGAAATATACATCAGAATGATTATGCAACAAGGGAAGTGAGGTGGTTTAAGGGAAAAATGATTTGGGATTTTGGGAATAACTCATGGAAAGTGTTACGTATGAGGTTCTTATTCATGTATGAATAACATTCGATTAATCACAGTGAAAATGTTCTTTTCTTTAAGGAGAAAAATTTATGGTGTGCTCTTTTTTGAATCTCGGGCGAAGGGAAGAAAAGGAAAGCAGAAAATAGGGATGAAAAACCAATTATCTTATCTAACAACAGTGTTGGAAGAAGATAACAATTTCAATGATGTGTTCAAGGAGGGACATCATGACAGTTGTGTAACCTAATTGTTATTGATTAACAATACTTGCAGAATAGAATTGTTGTGGCAAAACTGATCTAGAATTTTATTTCTAATAAGAAGATAAATCAATAAAAGAAATAAAATAGTAGAAATGAAACAACAGTAAAATAAAAAAAATAAAAAAAACAACAACAACAACAACAACAAAGCAAAATCAAAGGAATGAAACAAAACTATAATACAGAAGTAATTCCATACAAAATTTCATCTTTCAAGCTACTTCCACATAGTGTTTCAAGTGGGGACCGTTGGTGCTATAGGAAAATAACCGCTCTTCCATGTCCTTTAGAATATAAGAATTTGTGCACAGGACAAAAACAATTTTAAAAGGACCCAACCATAACTTTTGAAACTTTGAATTCCTTCATCTATCAGCATGATTTGCATCCCATAGAAAGACTTTCTCATTGACCTTAAATCTGACAACTTTTGCACTTTTATTGAAATATTTCTTTACAGTTTGTTGTCTTCTCTTTATGTTCTCCAAGGAAAACATCCTTTGTTCCTCTAAATCCAAGAGTGCATTTACCCTTTGATGGATATTAGAAGAATTCAATTCTTTAATATGTAGCATCAGTCATAAAGAAAAAAATTCCATCTCAATAGGAAGAATGTCTTCTTGAACATAAACACACTGAAAGGGGGTGAAACATGTGCTCACCTTGGTGGTAGTGTGATCTTCCCAAAGGGCGTAAGTGAGGAGGGTGTGCCATTGACGAGGTGTATCTTCAATGAGCCTCTTGATGATTCTAACCATATTTGTTTAGTAGACTCAACTTGCCCATTCCCTTGAGGGTAATAAGATGATGAAGTAAAATGTTTAACTCCCAGTTTAGCTAGAAACTGAGTCATCTTAGCATAAATAAAAGTGGGACCATTATCTGTAATAATCTCTAAAGGAATGTCAAATATGGAGAAAATATTAGTTTCAAGAAAAGAAATAACATGCTCATCATGTGAATGCTTAAGTGGGACAACTTCAGTCCATTTCGTAAAATAATTTGACGGTCAAGATGAAAACTTGCCCTACTGAATATGGAGGATTAATAGGACCGATAAAGTCCAAACCCCATTTTGAAAAAAGGAAATTCAGGGAGGCAAGTTGTAAAGGCATGGAAGAAAGACATTATTTCTCAACGAACTTTTGGTGCTTGTCACAAGATCTTGAAAAATTATAAGAATCACGAAAAATTGAAGGGCAATAATACCCTTTCCTGGTGATTTTAAACGCAATAGTTTTAGCAGAAAAGTGGCCACCCACATGAATGATAGAATATGAAGATCCATGGGTTTCTTGTAACAATTTATGTGCTTCCTCATTATTTACACAACAAATTAATATACCATCAATAGATATCTTAAAAAAGAAGTCTCCTAAAATGTCATATCTAGAAGATTCAAGATAGAGCCTTCTCCTTTGATGAGTATCTAAGTTATCTGGGCATATATGATTTTGAAAGTAATACACCAGATATTTATACCAGGGATGTTTAGCTACAGGAAGGATTTGACTATCAATGTAAAATAGTGCTGACAGAGGGTTATCTTGTTCATCAATTTCTTCACTTGCTTCAGCATGTTGAGCCAAGTGAAGGGATAAGTCACGTCCCTTAATGGTTTTTGAAGTCATGATGGTTAAATCATGCTCCTGGATCTTGGCAAGCCAATGTGAAGGATTCCATAAAAGATAAGTCTGTGAGAGCAAAAACTTGACAACATGCAAAGGGACTTTTACCAGCGTGTGCTTACCTAAGATAAAGTGGTGAAATTTCTCCATAGCTTTAACTAGAGAGAAAGCATGTTTTTCAATATAAGAATATTTAAATTCACCATATGATAAGCTTTGACTCATGTAAGCTACTGGTTCTTCAATATTATGGTCATCACATTGTATGAGGATAACAGAGATTGCTTCCTTTGTGGCATTAGTATATATAATAAACTCTTTCTCAAAATATATCTTCGCCAAAACCGGTGCAGAACTGATTTCCTTCTTAATACCTACAAAATCATTTTTAACGTCATCAGTCCAAGAAAAGGAGCGATCTTTATTGAGAAGATTATGAATTGGTTTGACCATTACAGCAAAATCAGGAACAAACCTATGGAAAAAGTTGATAATGCCCATAAATTCTTGAACCTCCTTTTTGGAAGTAGGAGTAGGAATATTTAGGATAGAAACAATCCTTTCGGGATCTATGCTTATTCCTGAATCAGAGAAAATATTCCCAAGGAGCTTGCTCTTGGTAACGTCGAAAATAGAATTAGAAGGATTTAAAGAAATGTTGAATTTCCTGCATCGCATAAGAACATTTCTAAGATGAATAAAATGATCCAATCAGTTCTTTGAATATATAGTCAAGTCATCAAGATAAATTTGAATAATCTAACCAATCAGATCATCAAAAGTTATCTGCATATCTCTTTGGAAAGTGGAAACTGCATTAGATAAGGAAAAATTCATGTATTCATAAGAAAATGTGCCCCAACGTGTAATGAAAGTGGTTTTGTATTTATCTGTCATTTTTACCTTGATCTAATTATAACCAGAAAAATTGTCAAGTAAGGACATCATCTGTGACCCTGCAACTTGTTCCAAAATCATTTCCATATTAGGGATAGGAAAATGGTCTTTTATGCTCGCTCTATTCAATGCAAGGAAATCAATGCACAATCAGATCTGACCAGTTGTTTTCTGAATGGGAACATAATTGGAAACCCAAGCAGAATACTTAACATGGAAAATTATCCCAGCCTTAAAGAGTTTTTCCAACTCCTTCCGAATAATTGCTTCAAGTGCGGGGTTAATGGGTCTTTTTTTTTGCCTAACCAGTTTTATTCCCTCCTTGATAGGAATAGCATGTTATATAAGAGCAGTATCAAAACCACGAAGATCCTCATAAGACCAGGAAAAACATCTTGAAATTCACGAAGTAACTCAGTGAATTTCAAATTTTCTTCATCAGTACATTGGGCACCTATCTTAACATTCTTTGGGGAATCAGGTGTATCGATGTTTAAGGAAATGGTTTCACCCACTTTCCTTTTTTACTCTTCTTTATGTATTTTTTTGTTTCCTACATCACTTGATGAAAATTAACTTTCTATAGGAGTCAAGCCCTTCAAAATTTTGTTGTTTTCCATGGATATGATCTCCTTGGGCTTATATCGTTCATTTTGTATGAAAGAACAGATGCTTTCATCACTAGGGAATACCTGCCAAGAATCTACATTGTTAGGGATATGTGGAAGATATAAGGATTGAAAAGTACAATCAGTTCTTTGTGGCAAAAGTTTCCAAGTAGGAGAGGCTACAAAAATAGCTGACCTATCAGCCATTGAATTCAATTCTCTTTTAAAATGAGTGATGTTAAATGATAATAAGTTCGAGATAAGAGCCCAAACAATTTAGGTGTATCATTTCATTAACTTGTTGCTAGGAGAATATATTTTATGTACAAGGTTTACAACAAGTTCAGAGTCCCAAAAAACTATAAGGTGACCACAACCTAAATTATAGGCATTTTCAATGCCTAGCAGTAATGCTTGAAATTCAGTGATGTTGTTTGTGCAAGAAAAATCTAACCTATAGGAAAAGTTGTGAATTTTACCTACAGATGATTACAAGATAATTCCAACTCCATTACCTTTGTTGGAGCATGAACCATCAAATTACATATGACACACCCCACCCTCCAGGTCAATTTGTTCCAGGGTAGTGTTATCCTCATCTGCAAAGATGGAATATACTCCTAGGTCCTCCTCGACATAGTTTGCATTAGGTTGTGGGATGATTTCTATATACAATGAAATTCTTCCCTCCCTTAGGACTATGATGTTCTTTCCATTACGAGGAAAGGATAAGTGTGTCCCATCAAGTGAGAGATATCCACCTTTCAAATTTTTCCAGCCTCTTTTTAAGATGATTGAATAATTACTCACTAGCATGTCAATTACCTGAATATTAAGGGTTGTCCTTATTTAAGGATGCGCGCACAGAACCAAAGTCACTTCTTTGATTTCACCTATGGTCGATTGTTGTAAACTATTATAAGAGAGAATGCTTTTGGAATTTTAATTTGTACAAGACAAACCTATCTCTTCCATACTAATTTTCGACATTATGCTTTGGCCCGAACCACCATCAATTAGACAACAATGGGATATTTTGTCCATAATATTTACATAAATGAAAAATTGAGAAGTTTTTACAAGGTGTCTAAAGTTATTTACACCTAATTTATTTACAGTAGAATCCTCTTCTTTTACCTCTTCAGAGAGATTGGCTATGGTGGAATTTTTTCCTTCCATGAAATTATTCATATGTTTTTTTTGCTCAGTGTAATGTTCCTGACTTGGCTAGTCTAGGAAACACTGCTAATGTGTGTGTAGGATCAAGGGTTTACAACATATAAATTATCATACAAATAATAAACGCGACAATGGATTGCAAAGTTTGTATTATGATATCTCTGTGGATTACAAAATGGCTGAATGCGGTGGAATAACTGACAATACTCGACTAGATCAACATACAAAGGATCTTAGCCAGAATATAAATAAGTAACTGCGGCTGAATAAAATAACAACACTCGGCTATATCAAAGACAAAAGGATCTTAGCCAGAATACAAATAAGCAACTAAAAGATAATACCTGGAATATGGGAGCACTGCAGAATCAATGAAGAATGATGGAAGACCTGGATGATCTTCCCGGTGACTAGGGTGTGTCTTTCAACACTGAAATCATCCAACTGGTGTCTTCCTCCTAAAATACACTGAACTATCTTTCCTGAGATGTGCCTCTTCTCCTCAATGAAAAGTCATAATCTACATAATGATGAATTAGGTCGCTGACCCTTCTTTTATAGCTTTCCAAAACCCTAAATCATGTTGAAACCCTAATTCGTTGTTGATTTCCAAAATCCTAAATCATGCTGAAACCCTAATTCACTGTTGACTTCCAAAACCCTAATTCACTGTTGACTTCTATTTTTAGCTCATAATGACTTAAAAATGCATTTAACATTTTTATCTCAATGTCACTTTCCGAATATAACACATGTGACTGGAGTGACCTCTAGTAACCCTGTTTACCCCTGTTTGGCCCTGGCTATAGTCTAACGGGGCAGTTTAGACCATTAATCCTTCTCTTTTGGAGCTCCTATTTGGAAAGGGACATTACAGTCCTCCCTTCCCGAAATTGCTTGTCCTCAAGCAATACTAGTCCAGGGTGTTGCAACACCTGCTTGCTCTCCCTAGTAGCGTCCTCTACTAGAAGCCCTCTCCATCTAATCAAACACTCTCTGATGACCCTGCTCCTTAGTTTCAGCTCCCGAAACTCCAAAACCTCCTCCGGAACTAACTCCAACTGTCCCTCCTCATCCAACGGGGGAATCTCCTCTGATGTGTTAATGAATTGTCCCACTACCTTTTTGAGGCAAGACACGTGGAACACGTTATGAATCTTGCTCCCCTCTGGAAGCTCTAGCTTGTAAGCAACCTCACCTACTCAGCGCATGATCCTGTAAAGACCATAAAATATGGGCTTGAGCTTCTTGGCCCCACTCTTCTTCAGAGATGACTGTCTATAGGGTTGGAGTCTCAAGAAAACCAAATCTCCAACCTCAAAGCTACGCTCTATCATGTGCCTGTCCGCACTTATCTTCTGTTAGGTTTGCGTTGTCTGTAGGTTCTCTTTCAACAACTTTAGAATCTCCTGACTCTCTATGATCCAATCCTTGGCCTTGGGAGCTCTGCTCTCCCCGAAGACCAAGTCTACCAAAGTGGGAGCATCATATCCATACAATGCTCATAAGGGTGTCATACCAATGGACATGTGGAAGGTGGTGTTGTAGCAATGTTCTCCTAAATGTAACCACTTTACCCATGTTCTCTATTGTCCTCCTACATAGTTCCTCAAATACCCTTCAACCCACTTGTTGACAATCTTGGTTTGCCCATCTGTCTGAGGGTGATATCTGGTGCTAGGTGTCAACTTTGTCCCCACCAACCGAAACAACTCTCTCCAAAATGTCCCTATGAACCGATTGTCCCTGTCACTGACGATGTTCTTCGACAACCCATGAAGTCTAAAGACCTCCCTGAAGAAAATCTTGGCTACCTGAACTGCATTGTACTCTATCGATATGGCATAGAAATTAGCAAACTTGGTCAATCTGTCGACCAATACATAGATATAGTCCTTACCCTGGACCTTGGGTGGACCAATGATGAAGTCCATAGATATACTCTCCCATTTCTGCTCTGGAATGGGGAGTGGCTGAAGTATCCCTGCTAGAAGAGCATGCTCTGACTTGTTCTGCTGGCAAGTCACACACTCATTGATGTGTCTCATAACGTCTTGTTTGAGGCCCTTCCATGAGAACCTCTCTCTGATCTATCTGTAGGTTTTGAAAAACCCTTGATGGTTTGCTAGAGGTGAATCATGAATTGTGGTGAGGATCTTCTTCTTAATCCAGAACCAAGTAGACTTTATCCTTGTTAAATATGGCATCATCAATGACCCTATACCGGTCATCCTGTATCTACCCATCCATCACCTCACAAGTGAACTTGTTCTTGGAATATTCCACTAACAAGTGGGATTTCCAATTTGCTGAAATATCCATCAAAGAACATGTCACAGGTCTCCTTGATAGTGCATCAGCCACAATGTTCTTCTTCCCCTTGACATACTCTATGTCAAAGTCAAATTCATGTACCTTCGTCACCCATTTTTTTTGGCGCTCACTGAGGTCCTTCTACTCAAGGAAATACTTCAAACTGTTGTGATCGGTCTTGACCATGAATTTGTTGCCCACCAAATATTGTCTGAACTTGGTCAAGGCATGCATGATTGCCAACATTTCCTTGTCATAAATGGAGTACAACCTCTCAGGTTGAATAAGCTTTTGACTCTTGAATACAATGGGGTGTCCTCCCTGCATGAAAACTGCACCGATCCCTTCGTCAGATGCATCACACTCTAGTAAATGGCAAGGTGAAGTCTAGTAGTGCCAACATTGGACAAGTGCCCATGACTTCCTTCATGTGATCAAAGGATTCCTGTGATTTCTCAGTCCATATGATGGCCCCATGCTTGGTAAGATCTGTCAATGGTGCTCCAAGATGAGAAAAATCCTAGCTGAACCGCATGTAATAGCTGCACAGCCCGAAAAATCTCCTTAATTATGTCACGTTCTTGGGCGTCGGCCAATCCAGAATGGCCATGATATTCTCTTGGTGCACCTATTCCCCCTATGCACTGATAATGTGGCCTAATTAAAGCAACTATGACATACTGAACTCACACTTGGACTCTTTGGCATATAATGATTGTGCCTCCATGATACTCAATACCTCATCCAGGTGCCTTATATGCTCTTGCCATGACCGGCTATAGATCAATATGTCGTCAAAGAAAACCAAGATTGATTTCCTTAACTGATCCCTAAATATATGGGTCATGCAAGACTGGAATGTAGTGGGTGCATTGGTTAGACCAAATGGCATAACCAAGAACTCAAAGCATCCAAAATGACATCGAAATTTCATCTTCTCTATGTTATACTCTCGGATGCTGATCTGATGATAACCAGAGCGTAGATCAATTTTTGAGAAGAAAATTGCCCCATGCAATTCATCCATCAACTCGTCAATGTGTGGGATAGGGTATTGGTTCTTGATGGTTTTCTTGTTCAAGGCTTGGTAATCAATGCACATCCTCATGGTGCCATCCTTCTTCAGAACTAAGACAACTGAAGAAGCAAATGGGTTGTTGCTCGGTCTGATGTGTCCCATCGCCAACAATTCCTTGATTTCCTTCTCTATCTCATCCTTGAACCTCCTAGGATGAATATAGTGGGGGAGTGATCATAGGTTTTGGCCCCCTCCTCCAACTCAATGGTGTGCTCAAACCCCCTGTCAGGTGGTCTTCCTGGTGGAATTTCCTCAAAGACCTGTTGATGTTGTCCCAATAAATTCTTGATCTCTGTGTGGTATTGTTGTTGACCTTCTAAATCCTTCTGAGTAGTGATCAAGCATTCTACGGTTTATGCTACCTCCCCATGTCTAAATATCCTCTCCATCCTCTTGGATGAAACTGTCCTGGGTGATCTTGTCGACATACCTCTTAGAACAACCTTCTTCCCATCTTGATCTCTGAATCCCATTTCCAAGGTTTGGTAGTTGGTAGTGATTTTTCCCAAGGTAATCATCTATTGAACTCCTAACACCACATTTGTGTCTGATAGGTCAACCACATAAAATGTGTCTCTCACTGTGTAGTTTCCTAACTTCATCTCTAAGTTTGGAACTTTGTCTAGACACTCCATTGTGTGGCCATATGCTACCGCAACATCAAACCCCTCAAATTCATGTGTTTGAAGTGCCCATCTCGATACTAGTGAAGCGTCGATGAAGTTGTGGGTGGCCCCACCATCTATCAGGGTGATTGCCCATTGCCCCTAGATAATCCCTCTGATATGGAGGGTATCATACATGGGAACACCATAAAGGGTCGCTATGACACCTCCATTTGTTGGTTTCCTCCTGTTAGCCTATTCTGGTGGTTGTGGGACTACTGGAGGATGGGCTCCTGCCGATGTCGATGGTCTATGGGGAGGCTTCTCCTCTGTTGGTGCTGACTCCTCCTCTGAAATAGTGGATCCATTGTCTTGCTCCTCCTCCTCACTGTCCACATTGTCTGCTGCTACCTCAATATAATGAATCTCTCCCTTGCCCATGCACCTATGGCCTGGGACCCAAGGATCTCTGTAGTTGAAGCAAATTTTTTTCCTCATAATCTCTCGCCTAGTCTCATCATCCAACTTCTCCTTGCCCTTCCATTCTATTTGGAATGGATTCTTGTCTCGATCCCTTTGGGGAAGAAATGGTTTGGAGAAATTTTTAGTCTTTGGCACTGAGTCTGTCAGATCTCGAGTGCGAAGGATGGCATCCTGCAAAGTGGGAGGCCTGTATGCCTTCGCCCATCCTTTCAAAGGCTCTGTGAGTCCTTCTGCGAATAGCATGATCAGCCTGGGCTCTGATATATCTGTCACTGCCATGACTACCCGCTGAAACTCTGTGATGAACGCCTCTGTTGTGCCAGTTTTTCTCAACTGGGATAGATCCCTGAAGTGTATCTCGGGATCCTTCCTGTCAAACCTGTCCATGAGCCTATCTGTAAACTCCCTATAGGAGATGATGTGACTATGACCCAATGTCATCAGTCATTTGGTTGAGCTTGTAGTACATTTCTAGCTTTTGTACCCAATCTCTGGAAGTGTATTTGGATAATCCGTCGAAAGAAGGGATGGTGAGTTTCCCAAATTTTTGGAAGAAATTGAGGTTATGCCCCTGCTGTTGTTGTGGTCCTCCCCTCTGTGACTCTCTAGGGAGGTTCCTGAGTCTGAGTCCACAGTACTCGACTAGGGTCATGTCCTGATGGAATTCACGACCCAATGTTGCGTACTCCCTCCTATACTCTACAATGTTGTCAGCATGAGTGGGTGGCCTCTGTGGTATCGGTGGCAGTGATGCTACTGGGGGTGCCCTCTGGAAACTGGGAAACAAGGGTCTGGGAATCCTACTCACAAAGGTGTATGTGTTAGAGGGTGACTGGGGTCTACTGCCTACTCCCAAGTTCCCCTATGTTGCATGCGGGACTTGTGTATCTAGGGTGCCCACTCTAGCCAATCTATCAACCACCTATGCCAAGGACTGGGACATGGTCCATTGACTAGCTAACATATCATTGATAACCTGCATGAAAGTTGCCTCTGGATCTATGGGGGCCTTGCCACTACCCTATGGTCGCTCATATCTGTCTCCTAGCATCCTCTCTACCTCATGCTCTACCCTTCTCTCTGCTTCTCTATGTGCCTCTTCCTCTTCCTCTGAGCTAGGAGGAAAAGGGGGCAAATCAGGCCTATGCCTTCTTTCCTGATGCCTTTTGTAAGTGACATATTCGTCACCTATGTGTTCATGGCCCTCTGGGTCTTCTGCTACACTCATTGTCTTTAGTCACAGGCTGGTAGGACTAAAGCTCTGATACCACTGTAATGTTCCTGACTTGGCTAGTCTAGGGAACACTACTAATGTGTGTGTAGGATCAAAGGTTTATAGCATATAAATGATCATACAAATAATAAACATGACAAAGGACTTCAAAGTTTGTATTATGATATCTTTGTGGATTACAAAATGGCCGATTGCAGCTGAATAACTGACAATACTCGACTAGATCAACATACAAAGGATCTTAGATGGAATATAAATAAGCAACTGCAGCTGAATAAAATAAAAACACTTGGATAGATCAAAGACAAAAGGATCTTAGCCGGAATACAAATAAGCAACTAAAAGATAATACCTGGAATATGGGAGCACTGCGGAATCAATGAAGAATGATGGAAGACCTGGATGATCTTCCCGGTGACTAGGGTGTGTCTTTCAACACTGAAATCATCCAATTGATGTCTTCCTCCTGGAATACACTGAACTATCTCTCCTGATATGCGCCTCTTCTCCTCAATGACAATTCATAATCTACATAATGATGAATTAGGTCGCTGACCCTTCTTTTATAGCTTTCCAAAACCCTAAATCATGTTGAAACCCTAATTCGTTGTTGATTTCCAAAACCCTAAATCATGCTGAAACCCTAATTCATCGTTGACTTCCAAAACCCTAAATCACTATTGATACCCTAATTCACTATTGACTTCTATTTTTATCTCATAATGACTTAAAATCTCTTTTAACCCTTTTTAGCTCAATGTCACTTTCTGAATATAACACCTGTGACTGGAGTGACCTCTAGTAACCTTGTTTACCCCTCTTTGGCCCTGGATATAGTCTAACGGGGCGGTTTAGAACATTAAGCCTCCTCTTTTGGAGCTCTTATTTGGAAAGTGACATTACACTCAGGGACAGAAACCATGTCCAGAAGAGTAGCATCGGCCTTAATATTATCCAATTGGTTGAGAATGTTGTATTTGGAAGAGGGAAGAGGGGAGATATTTCCTTGACTGTCAAAATTCTTGGTAGCTTGTTCAATAGCATCTTGCGAAGATGAGCTTGGGATAGAAGAAGTATGAGGGGGATCATATTTTCATTTTGAAGCATAGGATTTGTTCCTAGTGTTTATGATCATGAAATCCTCTGGTTCTGTGAAATCTAGAACAAAAATGGTAGTTTCAAGCCTTTTTCCAAAGATTTTATCTCTGGAACTCTTCTTTACCTCACAAGTACTTTCGTTGTGATGCTCCTCACAAAATTTACACTAACTGCGAGGCATGATGGCTTTGGGATGAAAGTTGTTTTCATTGGGATTCCTAAAATATGGTGAAGAAGAAGATGAGGCCCTAGGAGTAAGTGAAGGGACATTTCTCTTTCTCTCATAACCTATCATTTGGTTATTCATATCATGTACAAGATGTAAGAGAGAGGACATGTCTATTTGTTTAATTGAGTCTCCTTTGGGAAGACCTATTCTTTCAAGTTGTTCTTCATACTCTAGACAAGTATGCAAAGCATATCCAAGTTTGTCAATATATTTTTCTTCAAGCCTATGATGGTAAGGGGAAGGTAGAGAATTATAGTAATACATAAAAGCAACTCGGTTCTGAGGGTGAATAAGTTTGGGAATTTGGTTATATAACTTGGTGAAACATAAGTTGAAAGACTTGATAGTCTCAGCGTCTATGTACACATTGTTATTGTATTCCCGTAATTATTCAGTTGGGCTCTTAAACTTCCCATAATTAGATTTGAACCAGTAAACTAACTCTTCCCAAGTGGAAATAATCTTGAGAGGGAGATCAAATAAATTTTTCGTTGCTTTTTCTTCAAGGGAATTAACAAATAAGCGCATACAAGTATCATTGTCTTTAGCTCCTATATTGTGACAAGAATTAGAGAATGCCACCAAGTGTTCATTTGTAGTGACTGTGTTATTTCCAGAAAAACTAGGGAGATGCTCTTTGAATTTTGGAAGTGGACGAGTAGCAAGTGCTAGGTTCAGAGGAGAGGATACATTCCACAGGGTAGTAGTAGCATATTCTTCGAATTGAAATATTCCATACTCATTTATGACCTTGGTGGAGTTGGTAGTAGATTGGACAAGGACTTGATGGCTATACAAGCTACCAATCACTCACAAGGCTGAAGGTTGAGATGAAAAAGCACCTCTGGTGCCACCAAGCCACCCACAAAATTCATTTTTTGAATGATGGGTAAGGGAGATAAAGACGAACTAGTTGAATCAAACAAATTTATCCTTAGAGTACCTTGTTGGGTTGACAAAACAACATTTCTTCTTCCTATTTCAGTGATAGAAGTGATTTCAAGAGATAAATCTCTTCTTCTTCTAGAGATGTGAGGGTTTAAGGACATGAAAAGAAGATCAAAACTTTAGGAAAAATAAAACTATAGATGATTCCTAGGCTACCTTTGCCTGGCCTCCCAACGTTCTCGGACACTTATGTCTTGTTCAATTACTTCCCATGAACGTTCAAGCTCAGCCCGGGTGTTAGCAGTTTCTAATATGATATTGAATAAAGTTAAAGAAATGATGGTTTAGTATTTAAGACCGGGCTCAATATTGGGTTGTCTCGTAAGAAATATTGTCATGAAGAAAAGAAAGAAGTCAAAGAATCAAAAGCATAAATATAAAAAATATTCAATGATAATCACGAATACAATCAACCAGAGAGATATGGAAGATCTCCCTAGTATGGTTGCCAAATAAATGTCGAGGAAAAGATATCAATTATCTTACTCAATCATTTTTTAATCTTGCATGGCTAGGACAAGATAGTCGAGAATGTCACCCTATGTTTTATAGCCTCAAAAATATTTTCCCAATCCACAAGTATTAATTACAAGGGTTTAGGTTGATTTATTAATGAAAATAATATTGCAAAATAACATAAAAAATTTATGTAAGTTTCTTAAAATATAGAGATTACAGAAAGTAAATATGGAGAGAAAAAAACAAAAGTAACCAAGTCACAGATACACACAAATGAGATAGAATAGCAATGTGTTTTATTTCATTCTGATATATCAAAAGTGTTTTTCTCTTTACAAAACCCATGTGAAGGCATGGACCAAAGTCTAATATAGAGATCATTGATGAACACCATACAAAAGGACTCTCACAAGAAGTAAAAACTGAAATTTATAATCTGGATCAGCTTGCCACAGACTGCTGCCAATTTGACTCTACAAAATATCATTTATCAGCTATGAAACTCAATCCATAAATAGACAAGTACACACAGACTATCAAGGATGGATCAACACCTCTAAAACAAGCATCTAAATGATTTGGTTCAGTTTTGAACCTTGATGTCTACAATAGGACCCTGCTGTCAAAGAGAATTAGTCTTTGAATGAACTCAAGAATGAATGAAAATTGAAACTATCTCATGAAATCAAAAGAGAAAACCCTATTCTTGCTTTCGCCTTCTATTCTCCCCTTGTTTCTTCTTCTCATTTAGCTTTTATGCCTTCCAAATAAGTTGAAGTAGTTCAACTAATTTCTTTAGTTAAGTTAGTTTGACTTAAATAATTTTAGTTTAGGAGAAATAATAATAATAATAATAGTTAAGGGTCTTTAATTAATAATAACTAGGTAGGTGGGGCCCCTTGTGACTCCCTTATTTTATTCTTTTCAAATTATAAAATAAAACACAAATGGATAATCATTCAACACATGCCACCCTTGTAACTCCCTTAGATACCTTCAAAATTGAATCTTTAAATATAAAAAATAATTTAAATCATATCCAAAAATATATAAATATCCACATAATCCATATTATCCAAAAAAGAGCTTGCTTTCCAAACTTTTTGCAAACCACTGTCTTCGTCAACTCAATCATAAAAACACATAAATTAAAATCCATACTTGTCACTCTAAGAGGCAATCTTTATTTTATCATTGATGTCCCCTTTTGATTTTCCGGAAGTAACCCGAGGTTAGTCTGAACCTTAAGGTTGTATTTCACTAATAATATGAGAACAATTATCTTTTAGATTCATGCAGGAGGACACGGATTTTGAAGAGTCATTTGAAGGAGAGGAAGGGGAGGCAACAACTTTTCCTTTATCTTTCACATGGGGGACATCGGTTTTAAGCCTTTTACTAGCATGTGAGGATTGAAAAGATGAATGCACAAGGGCAATATGAACATTAGTATTTATAGGTGGTGGAGGAGGTAATGAAAAATTGGGCCAGTCACGATGGTGAGAGATAGTCGGATTGACAATCTCTTGTCATCCATCATTTGCAAGGACTTTTGGTTGCATGGACACATGAGGAGGCACATGAATACAAGGGATGTTTTGAAACTAGAAGGGAGGTCTCTCTGGTCGAGGTTGTATTATTCCTTGTCCGATCCAGTTAAACAACCTAGCTTGGAATAGTTGGTTCAATTCTTGGGGACCAATATCAAAATGAATGGATAATCTAGGCCTTCTAGGCCCTCTGTTCCAATTTCCTCTTCCTCTATTATTTTTTCCATGGTTTCCCCTATTGAATAAACTCATGTACCAAAATTTCATTAGTAACTAATCCCTTAATAAACCATTAATGACATTATTCTTGCATGAATCAATAATTGGCTCAAAATTTGACACGAGATATATGCAAATCCATCCATAAAAAACTATTTAATAATTCTCAAGTGAGCAGGGGGTGGCAGGGTTCATGGGACATATGGAGGGAGTTTAATGAGCGAAAGGTGGTATAATGAGAGGGGATATTTACGTGAATACTTCTCAGTGATTAATTAAATAATTTCACCATGTAAAATTACCAAAATATCAGTTGCTAACCATTGTTGTGTCATATCTTTTGTCGTTGTTACATAGACCCTTTTAATTTATTTTACAGAATAGGGATGTCATAATGACATTGGGATTATTGGGGGGATATAATGAGAGAAAAGTGGTAGCATAACAAGGACATAATATGGATATTGTTCATATAAAAATAAATCAAATCAAACAATCAAACATATCTCTGTTTCAGACCTCCACAATTCAATCAGCATTCACTTTTTAAACCACCATCTAAATTGTCACTTCTTTTACATATTGCTTGTTGGCTTTCAAAAAAAAAAAATTCATATGCCCAAAAATACTCAATTACAGTAGCCTTTGCATCTATATAATATTTATATAACAGTCCTATCAACAGTGTTGCAATCAATATGATGAACATAATAATCCTTTGAGCCACAACCATCTACAACTCCAATGCTAAATATCTTTTTCCTTTTAAAGCCAATAGAAAACGCACAGTGATAACCAATTCTTATTCTTTAAAATCAAATAATAATATGCACAGTATTAACCACCATTTGTCCATTATTCAAACATTGTTCGACATAATCAACTCAGAATTAAAACTCTTAATCAGACCCCAATCCTTCCACACACAAATCTCCTTTACATATAATCAACATAAGAATCGATGTGAATAACATTCAACAAATAACATGCAACTCTTGAGCCCAAGCTTCACATAAATTAGCATGTATAGACTTCCTTTTTAATTATGGCCCAACAAGAAACAAAGTCAAATCGTGCCCAATCAAACAAGCACACACAGGTGTCTATTTTACCCTTGACTTGCTTGAAATGATATCAAGATCATAATTAGGGTTTAAACACAGTGAACAAAGAGTAATAACAGATGACTCAATCAAAGGAATAATTCCTCGAAAAACACAGACAGCTCGTGCCTTTTATAATTTACCACGGACGTATAACAACTATAATATCGACTGTAAGGGTTACCAAATGACAGTCAACCACCTCCTACAAAGAACGAAAAGAAGTGAACCATTAACAACACAGTAAAATGAGTGTCCAAGCACAACCCGTGCCCAACCAAAATCATATAAAATATTTCCATTTAACTTTTGGGTGATGTCAAGCCCAACTGTGCCATTTTCCAAGCAATAATTTCAACGAGAGCAATGTTATGATAGCTAGTAGCTCAGGGTCTTGCAAAGCCAAGGAAAAAAACTTTCAACTTTCAACAGTTCACATTGCAACCCAGAGTATTGAAAAATATCAACCACGGAGAAGAAAATGGAGTGGAAAATCTTAACATAGAGGATGATTGTAATACCTATGAGCAAAGCTTAGATCTTGTCAAACATAACAATAAATTTACACAAAGAACCAGACCCAAAAACCCAAGCCGATCGAGCATGTTTCATTGTTGTTTTATCCATAACCCATGCAAATATTACACACAGCGAGGAGAGCATAACCATTCTTTTATTTAAAAGGCCAACAATCCAGAATAATATCCAGAAGAATCCACGGACACAATACCAATTACACAATTCAAATATCCAATAATAGCTTAAGAAACACACAAACCGCGAGCAATCCTCAACCAAAAATTGATTCGAAGGGCATAAAAACCATCATGTATGGAAGAATAAGGAACCATACCTGGAAAATCCTACGCGAGGAAGAGAGTTATACTGTATGCCTCATTCACAACCAAAAAACGTGGAGCATCAACAACCACCAGAGCCAAAAACCAAAATGCAAGTATGACTAGTGTGACGGGCCTCGAGGGTTGTTAGAGTGATGTGTAGTAAATGCACGTCTCTTCTCCCTCCAACCTCATTCAATTCAACATACGAGCCATCCAATTCACCATAGTACTAAGCATTAAATCAACCACATAATCATTTCCATATCCCAATTTCATAGTGCACCACCTTTGTAATGTCAAACTCTCCAAAATAACAATGCGATATAACATTAACCCATGTGCATTCAACATATAACATCCAATAATGCGCATAAGTCTGGTAGCAAAGGTTTGTTGTACCTCCTTTGTCACAATAATACATAGCATTAGAGCTTGTGTATTGTCCTTTTATTTAAAAGAGCTCCCATATTATCCCTTTGCAAGATCATATTTAAACCAATTAATGCCATATTTAATTGCAGAAACAAAACTTATAATAATCATTTCATCCATATGGAATTCTTGATATAATTTGCGAGTAGTTATCAAAACTATCATTGTTATGCATCAATCAACCAATCATCTTATTTCACCATAACATTTTAACCATGATTCGAAACATCGAACTGTAGAAGACTATGCTGGTAGCATCACAATAGAAAATAAAATATAAGCGTAGCATATCCATCATAGTGCCACAAGTCTACAAGGGGGTCCCACCTACTAGTTTATTATTAATATAAATAGTTAATAGAGCTTGGAAATCATTTGTGAGCATAGTATTCATCGTTGCATTTTTAAGCATCAACAATAACCACACCTATAGTCATACACCATCGGATGGCTACGCCAAGGGAGCGATCTCCACGTCATCCAATAGTGTCGTCTAGCCTAAAGGATCAAGCCCTTCAAAGATGAGGTATTGTGTGATGTCATCCCCTTGAAGTTTGTGATGTTATTTTGGGCCAACCTTATTTATGGAAACATCATGTTGTATATGAGTCTAGGCCTCATAGTGTTATTATTACTTTGGACAAGAGATTATACATTATACCATAGGTAGTCTCATCTACCGCCATTTCCCTGATCTCTTCCAAGCAATGTAGAAATGTCATCTCTCAGACCGAGAAGTTTTTCTTCTTCATGATTCACGCTCAAAGTGAGAAAAAGGTTGCAGCCACATCCATGGCCTCCATGAAAGGTCTCTCCATGCAGCAGAAGAAAGTGGATAAGGTTGTGGAAGAATAAAAATGCACCTTCTCATCACCCATTGGGTTACCTCTGCACTGTTAGGTCAAGCACTTAATTGATCTGACCTCTGATGCACCTCTACCAAATGGGAAAATCTATCGTCGCTCTCTTTTAGAAAATGAAGAAATCAAGTACTGATCTAAGAGTTTCTCGAAAAGGGGCACATCCTCCCAAGATCATAAACTTGTGGAAGACCAATCGTGATCTTGCAGAATAAATATGGGTTCTAGCTACTCTGCATTGATTATCGGGACCTAAATAAAATCATATTCAGGAACTGATACCCAATTCCCTGAATTGACGATCTCCTCGGCTAACTCAAGGGGGCCAAATACTTTAGTAAGATTGATCTAAAGTTCAGCTACCACCAAGTTCCAATAGAGCATATCGATGTATGGAACTCTGCCTTCAAGTCCAAAGAAGGTATTTTTGAATGGTTGGTCAATCCCTTTGGCTTGAAAAATGCCCCAACAACTTTCATCGGGATGATGGAAAATATCTTGCCGCCTTTCACCAATTCTTTTGTGGTAGTGTATTTGGATGACATCCTCATCTTCAGCAAGAATTGGGTGGAACACTTGCAACAAATTCTGAAGTTTTTTCACACTCTATGGCAACATAAGCTATATGAAAATTTGAAAAACTACTCCATCAGCATGAACAAGGACCAATACCTAGGCTACATTGTTGATGAGAATGGGGTGCATGTCGATCCAATAAAAATCCAAGTCATTTATGACTGGCCATCCTCGACCATACTCACTGAGCTCCAGAGCTTATTAGGCCTTGTCAATTTATATCATAGGTTTGTGTTGGGATTATCCCACATTGCATGGGCCCTTACCCAAGTGACCAAAGGTGGTGGCAAGCAAAAATTCATGCGAGGCCAGTCGCAACAGAAAATGTTCAATGATTTGAAGCAACGCTTGTGCTCAACCTCAGTACTCTCATTACTCAACCTGCATCAGTCATTTGATATTGAGACAGATGCTTTAGACTATGTTGTGGGTGGAGTTTTCACTCAGCATGGAAATCATGTGGCCTATCATAGTGAGACACTATCATATATTGTTCATAAGTACCCCACTTACGATAAAGAAATGTAATTCATTGTACAACCCTACTTCCAGTCAGGGATGATTTTAAGGATGGAAATTTATTTTAAAATGTAGAAACCTTGGTGAATCTTACTAATTCTTCATATGCCAACTATAAATGTTTGGCGATATATTTTTTAAAATATTCAATTTTCTAAGGATTTTATATAGTTTTTATAAACTTTTGGCGATTTTTAAGGTAAAATAATTTTATCCTATAAAATTTGGGCAAATCATTTTTAGAATAACGAATCTTGTTTTGGGAAAAACCATGGAAAATTAGCCCATGAGCGAAATTTAGCCCCTAAAATCATCCCTGCTTCCAGTGGAGGCATTACATTCTTAGGAAGGATACAATCATCAACATTGATCATAATCCTCTACAGTTCATGCAGACACAAGGAAAATTGTAGAATGACCACCATCAGAAGTGGTCCACATACTTGCAACAGTTTCATCTCAACATCAAGTATAAGACAAGGTGTACCAACCGCATCGTTGACTGCCTTAGCCGACCTCGATTTGTTTCACTAACCATGATGCTACACTCCTACTGAAATGAGACCTCTGAATAACACCAACTCTATGAGCGAGATCCTGACTTCGCCACTACCTACCTAATGTTGGGAACAAACACAATAGTCACTGATTTTCATATGCAGCGTGAGTTATTGTTCCATCTGAGCATTCAATCAAGCGAGCACGCAAAGATGATTTGTCAATCTCACTACAGTAGGGTGGCAGGACACTTTGGCGTCGAGAAGATAGTGGCAGTGTTGCAACAACATTTCTATTAGCTGAAACTCTGAATGGATGTCAACAAGTATTTCAAGTCCTGCACAGCATGTGCCATTGAAAAATTAGACATTAAGAAACAAGGCATGTACACCCCTCTACGTAATCCTGACATGACCTGGGAATCCATATCGATGGACTACATGTTGGTCCTTCCTTCTACCAAGCAGATAAATGACTTTGTTTTCCTGGTTGTTGATCGATTTTCGAAGATGGTGATTCTGATCACCTACAAGAAGAGCATCACAGCAAAGGTCAGTAACAAGCTCTTCTTAGAATGAGTGTGAGTACATTTTGGAATACCAAAAACCATCATCTCTTATCGGGATATCCAATTCCTCATCACATTATGGTTGAGCCTCTGGTCACTGCTGGACACCAAGCTCACCAAATCCATGGCCTTCCACCCCCAAATGGATGGCTAAACCGAGGTCGTCAACAAGATGATCATGCATATTTTACGCATGTACAATTCCAAGAATCTGTTCACATGGGATGAGAGTATTCCCTATGTCCAACACAGTTACAATAGAGCCATACATAGCTCAACTGACCACAACCCCTTTCAGGTGGGGTTTAGATTTCAACAATTGGGTCCCATGGATTTTTCACTACCCCTTGCATCTACATAGGTAGAATCATCCCATGTGCAAACCGAATCCAACAAAGGCACCTGGTTCATTGAATGAATCTATCACATCCGCCAACAGGTTCAGGATATTTTTCAGAATTTCAATGCAAAGTACAAGCAACGTCATGATCAACACCCAGTGCCACACAAGTTTCGGGTGGGAGATAAAGATTGGTTTCACTTGCAGAAAGAACGCCTTAAAGAAACCCATAGAAATATTCTTCCACTCTATTATGGACCTTATACCATCACCAAGGTTGTGGGTGACAATGTTTTTGAGTCCAACATTCCCCCCTTCCTTGGCTTGCACCAAGTGTTTAATGCGGACCTCTTTCGGCCATAATTTCCACCATTATTGGACACCTCAGAGGTAATAGAACAATTCAAACTGACAGAGCTCAACCCTATCTGCATGGAACATACATCCATTGAGAAGATCGTGGACACAAAGGTCAAGTCCACTTACCAACAGAATTTTCATGTTTATCATGTTGTCAAAGAAGGCCAGCTCCTGCACCAAGGCAAGTGGCTCACTTGGGGCCAAATTCAACAAAAAATTCCTCATCTAATGGGGGAAATCAATGCAATGGATACCATTTATTCATAAGGGGAGAGGATTGATCTAGGTGGATATTGGTGGCCACCCACCTATTCCAACTAGATCACATGCAAATTTCATCTTGGAAGTTTCAGTTTTATTCTTGGAATTTCTTTTCTAGATTTTTGGGTCTTAAACTTCCGAGACCATTTTGAGGCTCTAAACAATTTATTTTTTATCCCGCCACAGTCAAACTACTAAAAACAATTGAGTGTGATGGAATAATGTGTAATCCTCGGATAGACCTTTACAATGAGCTATCGTGAACCTAAAAAGGAAATTGTGTGCAAAAGTTACGACCCCGGGAAGTTGATATACCAACTTACCCGAACAAGGCCCACATGACTTTTGTCACTTCATCTCCTAGGGTTGGGTTTTTGGATGTCTATGATTTTAGAATTCATGTTTGATGTAAAAATTCTTTTGGAGCCTCATTGTACTCATCTTCTTGTGAATGAGCGTAGTTGTCACATGTCTTCTTAGAGATAAGCTGCCACCATTCTAGCAAGCTTGTTTCAGTCTGCATTTTATAGTTTCAACATATTTCTTATTTAATAGAAGTCAAGTTTTATTGTATCTCTGTTATTATTCAATGTGTCTCTATGTTAATGTTATAGGATCTATGTTTTCATTTAGTTTCTCTCATAAATTCATATCATTGGTATCATAGCATTCTTCTCCTTGTCATTTTTTAGTGCATGTCCCCGGCGAGGTAAAGGTATATAAAGTTGGGTCTCGATCTTGTTTATCTTGAGGACAGCTTCTCTCGCACACCCATGAAACCTTCCATGGTGGGAGAAAATAAAGATTATGGGACATGAGATCCTTTCAAAATGTTTCTTAAGAAATCCCTTGAGCAACAGAGGAATGAGATGATGGACAACTTTGCACAAATCCTTCGACGACTATTGTTGGTGTCTAAAGATGTCCTAAAAACAACCTTAGTTTAACATTAATTTATCAACCCGGAGATTCGTCTTTTATCTCAAGAATATCAGCAAAGTCTATGCAGGTAGCCTAAAATTGTGTAGCTAAACCAAATCTGAGTTCATCAACAATCAAGTCCCTCTACCATTCACCAAAGATTCTAAGAACTAATGGAATAGAGATCTGATTACTAAGATGCTGTAAAATGGAAAAGAACTAATTAATATATTGAATTCACTTAACTAAAAAGTAGTAATTGAATCTAAGTAAGGACTTGCAAAATTAACTATCAATTACAAATTATGATTACTGGAAAGGAAATAACTAATTACTCTATATATAAAAAGAAACAACAATTGTAATCTAATCAGAAATGACAGCTAATGTAACTTTAACCGAAAGGAACAACTATTCTAACTTTAACCGAAAGGAACAACAATCGTAAATCTAAGGAAAAGGAACAACGCGGATGAAAATGTGAGGAACTATCAAGCAATAACTTCAGAAATGGAAATCATAATGGCAATCATTAATATCTAATCGAAATGTATGTCTCCTATACGCAAACAATCATAAAATCATTAAAACACTTATGCATTTATCTGTGGCTATTGTAAAAGAGATCTGAATCACTAAATATAAATCAAACTTCAAACTAACACAATTACAAAATGAGACAGTAGCTCCTTCAAACTGGGCCCTCGGTCTTCAGAAGTACTGCTACAAGAAACTTAGAGCACAAAAATGATAGAAACACTCAAAACTTTCATTGATTCCATGGCTAGTAAAACATTTATAAAAATTGCTTGCGCAGAGCAATTCAGAATCTAAATACTTGAATGCATTTTTTTCTCCTGTTTTTTGGATCTATTATCCTCTTATATATTACAATAGTTTGGGTAAATCAAGCTATCCTGAGGATCGAAATATCCTCAGGATTTATTTACTATTATAAAGTTATGATATAGACAATGCATTATTTTCAAAACTGCTTTGCGCCTAAAAAGTCTTCAACCTTCACTAGCTTGCGCATAGCCAAAATATCTTTGGTTATCTTTGACAGTTATTTATCCAATTCTGCAACAAAATCAAACCATTCCAATCGTAAACTAGAATCTATTTAATAAAACTTTAATAACAACCCTAAGAGACATATTAATCATATTCTTTCCTATCTATCCCTAACTATCTGAAGAATCAATCAAAATCATATCATGAACTGTGGGGAAAAGGAAGATATTTATACCTTTTTCGCAACCCAACATACCCCCCAGCTTACCTTCTTGCATGTCCTCATGAAAGCTAGAGTCTTTCATGTAAATCAGTTATACTGTAGGGAGGAAAATTTGGTTCATCAGGTCTCCTGAAACCATTGTTTCTTTTGATTTCATCAAAAGAGACGTCCTGTCTCTTTTTATTAATTTGATAATCCTTCTGGTAAGTTTATGAATGAAACCAGAGGAGAGGGGGGTTATACCTACATCCCATCCAAGCAGGTCCTTCCTCCTGGAGTAGTCTAGAATACCTTTCCATTCTGAAGGTTGTTGCAAAGAAATTCCTATATCCAAAGGGCTCTCTAATTTTAACCTCATCAGAGGATGCATCCCATCTTAGCTTGGAAGCAGCAAGAGCTTCTTCCTTGAATTCTCTAAAATATGTGATACCTGAACGGATGACATGTAAATGGATAGGAGCCAATGAGTCCAAAACCCCTACCCTTTTCATGAAGTTCTTATGTCGCATGATGGCTGGGAAGGATTTTGGAGGCTCTCCTCTAATCCAAATATCTAAACCAGTTTCTCTGTTTATGAACATTTTGTGAGCCTTACCCCATCTGACCTGGTTCCTAGTAAAGGACATGAATGCCTGGAACTGTATGTCCCCTATGAAGAGGCCAGGGTTGTCTCCTCTAACTTCTTCCAAAATGAGATTTTGGAAATATAATTCACACAAAAGGTATTGTACCTTCTCTTCCTGATCTATGAAACATGAAATAAATTCTGGAACAATGGCAAATGAAATGGGTTTCCCTGCTCTTATGGCCTTCACTCTCAACAATAAATATCGTTCCAGCAAGAATAAAATATAATTAGTGGTAGGGGCTCTACAATTGATGGCATCAGAGTAGACATCACATATGTGTTTGATTTGCTCCAAATCTTTTTCCAATTGGGTTTGCACCTTTTTTATCTTCTATTGGGATTTGGTAAGCGCAGCATAAGTCTCACCCTCTATTGTTGTCATGTCCTTCAATTCTTTAACAACCCTTTGATATTCAGTCCTAGTTACCATTTCATGTTGGTGTTGGACCAATGCTTATTGTGCTTATGTAAGTTTTACTTTTAGTCTATTGATGTTGACACTTTGTGCTTGAGATTGAGATGCTTGGTGTTCTTCCATAGCACTCATCTCTTCCCTAGATTGAATCAATTCTTGTTGGGCTTGTCCCAATTCTTCTTTTAGCTTTTGAATGATGGCACCCTGTGCTTGAGATTGGGATGCTTGATATTCATTCATTTCTTCTCTGGAGAAAATTAATGCTTGTTGGGTCTATGCAATCTATGCTTCCAGTCTATTCATGATAGTACTCTGTTCCTAGGACTGCTCTGTTATCGTCAGTAATTCGCCTCTATTTTGAATCAGGGTTTGTTGAGACTACAATAGTTCTTACTCCAGTCTCTTAATAGTATCATTGTGGTCGAAGAGTTGAGTTGTTTCCTCTAAAATTGGAGTGTCTGTCTGTATCCCAGCATCAACCATCTCTTATGTTTCTACAGGAATTACATCTTCATCCTGAACTACTGCTTCTTCTACCATTAATTCCTCAGGGTCTGTCTGTATTCCTACAAAAGTTGTACTAGCTTTTTTCTTAGGAAGAGGATTTCTTCCTTACGTTCTGCCCTTTTTGTTTTTCTTTCTTCTGTGGATCTTGTCTACTAGTTCTAACTGTTTCCTCAACTCCTTAATGATCTCATTGAGTTTTCCCACCTTCTGCTTTAATACCACATCCCTCTTAGCCTTTTTCTTCAACAATTTGTTTTATTTCTTTAATTTCCTAATTTGTTTCTGGCTTTTGACTGATTTCTGTTTATGAGGGATCTCGAGGTCTTCTTCATTTTTTCCAGCAGATGGTTGTCCCTCTATTCCTTCCAAGAACTCTGGTTGTCCAAGAGGGTCTTTTGTTTCAAAAAGAAATTCCGCCTGTGATATGTCATCTAGAAAAGACATTTTGATATTGGGAAAGTCTTCAGCTGGTTTTGAAGAGGAGGTTGGTTCTGGGTATTTTTCCAGATTGTTTTCATCTCTGTCAGTTAAGGTTACTAAATTCCCCAAAACCTGAGCTATTTCTATCTCATAGCTCTTCAAAAAGTGTCTTGCCAGGTGCTCTGCTACAGGTTGGGTGTCTCCCTGATTATCCTTTTGTGTTGTCTACTCTGCTTGCTCAATTGCTTGAACATTTTCCTATAAAGGTTGTTCTATGAAACTCTGAAGTTATTCAGGGTGCTCTATTGCATCCTGAATTGCTTCAATTGTTTCCTGAGTTTGTTTGCTTCTCTTCCTTGTCCTAGGGGAGGATCTAAGAGCAACCATTGTTCTCTTCTTTCTTTTTGTTAATGCTTGTGCCTGTGAGGTCTGGGCCTTAGTGATTTGAGCAGGTTCTACTTCAATTTCGGTTTGAGGCGGTGGAATTTATTTTTGGGTGGTGGTTGCCTGCTCCAGTTGTGGAGGTCTGTTGGCCTCAATCAGATTCTCCCAAGTCAACTGAGTTTGACTCAATGCTTTATCCACTATTAGTTTCACTAATCTTTGGTGGCTAATGACAATAACAGGATCCTTGGACCTTTGTGTTCTTAAGGCAACTTCATGTAGTATGGTATGCAGGAAGAAAGGTAGATTAAGTACTAACCGTTGTTTCAAGGCTACCAACAAATTGAGATGGTGAGGTTGAATTACATCGTATCGTCCATCGCAGGTGATGTACCGTTGAACTATCCCCACCAATTTCTTCCACGGTTCACTGAGGGTACTGGGATTAAGTCCCTTTTAACATAGTTACCAACTTAATGAGAACTCTCCAGAGTTCTCATTTTTTGGGGGGTCCAATTTTTTACCTCATTTTTAAAAATGGTGCTACCGGTAGCACCCCCTCTCTGTTTTTAGATGATTTTTGATATTTTTAATTTTTCGATCCCAAATGTTTCCACATTATTTTTTTAAATGCTCATTTTTCATCTATTTTCAATTTTTTCTATATATATATTGTTTTTATTCAACTCCATTTTTAGTCTTTTTTTCATGCTTCTTTCAATCTTAAAAATGTTTTTTACCATTTAGTTTTTCGAAGTTACAATTTTTCATAGAATTTTGTCTCCTTAATTAATTTATTGTTCCATACTTTTTAAATATAGTGAAAAACAT
>ML830797.1:38474-70977 GCA_009831015.1 Picea engelmannii | reverse complement strand
TTTCCATTTCTGAAGTTATTGCTTGATAGTTCCTCACATTTTCATCCGCGTTGTTCCTTTTCCTTAGATTTACGATTGTTGTTCCTTTCGGTTAAAGTTAGAATAGTTGTTCCTTTCGGTTAAAGTTACATTAGCTGTCATTTATGATTAGATTACAATTGTTGTTTCTTTCTATATATAGAGTAATTAGTTATTTCCTTTCCAGTAATCATAATTCGTAATTGATAGTTAATTTTGCAAGTCCTTACTTAGATTCAATTACTACTTTTTAGTTAAGTGAATTCAATAGATTAATTAGTTCTTTTCCATTTTACAACATCTTAGTAATCAGATCTCTATTCCATTAGTTCTTAGAATCTTTGGTGAATGGTTGAGGGAATTGATTGTTGATGAACTCAGATTTGGTTTAGCTACATGATTTTAGGCTACCTGCATAGACTTTGCTGATATTCTTGAGATAAAAGACGAATCTTCGGGTTGATAAATTAATGTTAAACTAAGGTTGTTTTTAGGACATCTTTAGACACCAACAGTAGTCGTCGAAGGATTTGTGCAAAGTTGTCCATCATCTCATTCCTCTGTCACTCGAGGGATTTCTTAAGCAACATTTTGAAAGGATCTCATGTCCCATAATCTTTATTTTCTCCCACCATGGAAGGTTTCATGGGTGTGAGAGAGCAACTGTCCTCAAGATAAACAAGATCGAGACCCAACTTTCTATACCTTTACCTCGCCGGGGACATGCACTAAAAAATGACAAGGAGAAGAATGTTATGATACCAATGATATGAATTTATGAGCGAAACTAAATGAAAACATAGATCCTATAATATTAACATAGAGACACACTGAATAATAACAGAGATACAATAAAACTTGACTTCTATTAAATAAGAAATATGTTGAAACTATAAAATGCAGACTGAAACAAGCTTGCTAGAATGGTGGCAGCTTATCTCTAAGAAGAGATGTGACAACTACGCTCATTCACAAGAATATGAGTAAAATGAGGCTCCAAAAGAATTTTTACATCAAACATGAATTCTAAAATCATAGACATCCAAAAACCCAACCCTAGGAGATGAAGTGACAAAAGTCATGTGGGCCTTGTTGGGGTAAGTTGGTATATCAACTTCCCGGGGTCGTAACTTTTGCACACAATTTCCTTTTTAGGTGCACGATAGCTCATTGTAAAGGTCTATCCGAGGATTACACATTATGCCATCACACTCTATTGTTTTTAGTAGTTTGACTGTGGAGGGATAAAAAAAAATTGTTTAGAGCCTCAAAATGGTCTCGGAAGTTTAAGACCCAAAAATCTAGAAAAGAAATTCAAAGAATAAAACTGAAACTTCCAAGATGAAATTTGCATGTGATCTAGTTGGAATAGGTGGGTGGACACCAATATCCACCTAGATCAATCCTCTCCCCTTATGAAGAAATGGTATCCATTGCGTTGATTTCCCCCATTAGATGAGGAAATTTTTGTTGAATTTGGCCCCAAGTGAGCCACTTGCCTTGGTGCAGGAGCTGGCCTTCTTTGACAACACGATAAACATGAAAATTATGTTGGTAAGTGGACTTGACCTTTGTGTCCACAATATTCTCAATGGATGTATGTTCCATGCAGTTAGGGTTGAGATCTGTCAGTTTGAATTGTTCTATTACCTCTGAGGTGTCCAATAATGGTGGAAATTATGGCCGAAAGAGGTCCGCATTAAACACTTGGTGCAAGCCAAGGAAGGGGGGAATGTTGAACTCAAAAACATTGTCACCCACAACCTTGGTGATGGTATAAGGTCCATAATAGAGTGGAAGAATATTTCTATGGGGTTCTTTAAGGCATTCTTTCTGCAAGTGAAACCAATCTTTATCTCCCACCCGAAACTTGTGTGGCACTGGGTGTTGATCATGACGTTGCTTGTACTTTGCATTGAAATTCTGCAAAATATCCTGAACCTGTTGGCGGATGTGATAGATTCATTCAATGAACCAGGTGCCTTTGTTGGATTCGGTTTGCACATGGGATGATTCTACCTATGTAGATGCAAGGGGTAGTGAAAAATCCATGGGACCCAATTGTTGAAATCTAAACCCCACCTGAAAGGGGTTGTGGTTAGTTGAGCTATGTATGGCTCTATTGTAACTGTGTTAGACATAGGGAATACTCTCATCCCATGTGCACAGATTCTTGGAATTGTACATGCGTAAAATATGCATGATCATCTTGTTGACGACCTTGGTTTAGCCATCCATTTGGGGGTGGAAGGACATGGATTTGGTGAGCTTGGTGTCTAGCCGTGACCAGAGGCTCAACCATAATGTGATGAGGAATTGGATATCCCGATCGGAGATGATGGTTTTTGGTATTCCAAAATGTACTCACACTCATTCTAAGAAGAGCTTGTTACTGGCCTTTGCTGTGATGCTCTTATTGTAGGTGATCAGAATCACCATCTTCGAAAATCGATCAACAACCAGGAAAACAAAGTCATTTATCTGCTTGGTAGAAGGAAGGACCAACATGTAGTCCATCGATATGGATTCCCAGGTCATGTCAGGAGTACGTAGAGGGGTGTACATGCCTTGTTTCTTAATGTCTAATTTTTCAATGGCACATGCTGTGCAGGACTTGAAATACTTGTTGACATCCATTCAGAGTTTCAGCTAATAGAAATGTTGTTGCAACACTGCCACTGTCTTCTCGACGCCGAAGTGTCCTGCCACCCTACTGTAGTGATATTTACAAATCATCTTTGCGTGCTCGCTTGATTGAATGCTCAGATGGAACAATAACTCATGCTGCATATGAAAATCAGTGACTATTGTGTTTGTTCCCAACATTAGGTAGGTAGTGGCGAAGTCAGGATCTCGCTCATAGAATTGGTGTTATTCAGAGGTCTCATTTCAGTAGGAGTGTAGCATCATGGTTAGTGAAACAAATCGAGGTCGGCTAAGGCAGTCAACGATGCGGTTGGTACACCTTGTCTTATACTTGATGTTGAGATGAAACTGCTGCAAGTATGTGGACCACTTCTGATGGTGGTCATTCTACAATTTTCCTTGTGTCTGCATGAACTGTAGAGGATTATGATCAATGTTGATGACTGTATCCTTCCTAAGAATGTAATGCCTCCACTGGAAGTAGGGTTGTACAATGAATTACATTTCTTTATCGTAAGTGGGGTACTTACGAACAATATCTGATAGCGTCTCACTATGATAGGCCACATGATTTCCATGCTGAGTGAAAACTCCACCCACAATATAGTCTAAAGCATCTGTCTCAATATCAAATGACTGATGCAGGTTGAGTAATGAGAGTACTGAGGTTGAGCACAAGCGCTGCTTCAAATCATTGAACATTTTCTGTTGCGACTGGCCTCGCATGAATTTTTGCTTGCCACCACCTTTGGTCACTTGGGTAAGGGCCCATGCAATGTGGGATAATCCCAATACAAACCTATGATATAAATTGACAAGGCCTAATAAGCTCTGGAGCTCAGTGAGTATGGTCGAGGATGGCCAGTCATAAATGACTTGGATTTTTATTGGATCGACATGCACCCCATTCTCATCAACAATGTAGCCTAGGTATTGGTCCTTGTTCATGCTGATGGAGTAGTTTTTCAAATTTTCATATAGCTTATGTTGCCATAGAGTGTGAAAAAACTTCAGAATTTGTTGCAAGTGTTCCACCCAATTCTTGCTGAAGATGAGGATGTCATCCAAATACACTACCACAAAAGAATTGGTGAAAGGCGGCAAGATATTTTCCATCATCCCGATGAAAGTTGTTGGGGCATTTTTCAAGCCAAAGGGATTGACCAACCATTCAAAAATACCTTCTTTGGACTTGAAGGCAGAGTTCCATACATCGATATGCTCTATTGGAACTTGGTGGTAGCTGAACTTTAGATCAATCTTACTAAAGTATTTGGCCCCCTTGAGTTAGCCGAGGAGATCGTCAATTCAGGGAATTGGGTATCAGTTCCTGAATATGATTTTATTTAGGTCCCGATAATCAATGCAGAGTAGCTAGAACCCATATTTATTCTGCAAGATCACGATTGGTCTTCCACAAGTTTATGATCTTGGGAGGATGTGCCCCTTTTCGAGAAACTCTTAGATCAGTACTTGATTTCTTCATTTTCTAAAAGAGAGCGACGATAGATTTTCCCATTTGGTAGAGGTGCATCAGAGGTCAGATCAATTAAGTGCTTGACCTAACAGTGCAGAGGTAACCCAATGGGTGATGAGAAGGTGCATTTTTATTCTTCCACAACCTTATCCACTTTCTTCTGCTGCATGGAGAGACCTTTCATGGAGGCCATGGATGTGGCTGCAACCTTTTTCTCACTTTGAGCGTGAATCATGAAGAAGAAAAACTTCTCGGTCTGAGAGATGACATTTCTACATTGCTTGGAAGAGATCAGGGAAATGGCGGTAGATGAGACTACCTATGGTATAATGTATAATCTCTTGTCCAAAGTAATAATAACACTATGAGGCCTAGACTCATATACAACATGATGTTTCCATAAATAAGGTTGGCCCAAAATAACATCACAAACTTCAAGGGGATGACATCACACAATACCTCATCTTTGAAGGGCTTGATCCTTTAGGCTAGACGACACTATTGGATGACGTGGAGATCGCTCCCTTGGCGTAGCCATCCGATGGTGTATGACTATAGGTGTGGTTATTGTTGATGCTTAAAAATGCAACGATGAATACTATGCTCACAAATGATTTCCAAGCTCTATTAACTATTTATATTAATAATAAACTAGTAGGTGGGACCCCCTTGTAGACTTGTGGCACTATGATGGATATGCTACGCTTATATTTTATTTTCTATTGTGATGCTACCAGCATAGTCTTCTACAGTTCGATGTTTCGAATCATGGTTAAAATGTTATGGTGAAATAAGATGATTGGTTGATTGATGCATAACAATGATAGTTTTGATAACTACTCGCAAATTATATCAAGAATTCCATATGGATGAAATGATTATTATAAGTTTTGTTTCTGCAATTAAATATGGCATTAATTGGTTTAAATATGATCTTGCAAAGGGATAATATGGGAGCTCTTTTAAATAAAAGGACAATACACAAGCTCTAATGCTATGTATTATTGTGACAAAGGAGGTACAACAAACCTTTGCTACCAGACTTATGCGCATTATTGGATGTTATATGTTGAATGCACATGGGTTAATGTTATATCGCATTGTTATTTTGGAGAGTTTGACATTACAAAGGTGGTGCACTATGAAATTGGGATATGGAAATGATTATGTGGTTGATTTAATGCTTAGTACTATGGTGAATTGGATGGCTCGTATGTTGAATTGAATGAGGTTGGAGGGAGAAGAGACGTGCATTTACTACACATCACTCTAACAACCCTCGAGGCCCGTCACACTAGTCATACTTGCATTTTGGTTTTTGGCTCTGGTGGTTGTTGATGCTCCACGTTTTTTGGTTGTGAATGAGGCATACAGTATAACTCTCTTCCTCGCGTAGGATTTTCCAGGTATGGTTCCTTATTCTTCCATACATGATGGTTTTTATGCCCTTCGAATCAATTTTTGGTTGAGGATTGCTCGCGGTTTGTGTGTTTCTTAAGCTATTATTGGATATTTGAATTGTGTAATTGGTATTGTGTCCGTGGATTCTTCTGGATATTATTCTGGATTGTTGGCCTTTTAAATAAAAGAATGGTTATGCTCTCCTCGCTGTGTGTAATATTTGCATGGGTTATGGATAAAACAACAATGAAACATGCTCGATCGGCTTGGGTTTTTGGGTCTGGTTCTTTGTGTAAATTTATTGTTATGTTTGACAAGATCTAAGCTTTGCTCATAGGTATTACAATCATCCTCTATGTTAAGATTTTCCACTCCATTTTCTTCTCCGTGGTTGATATTTTTCAATACTCTGGGTTGCAATGTGAACTGTTGAAAGTTGAAAGTTTTTTTCCTTGGCTTTGCAAGACCCTGAGCTACTAGCTATCATAACATTGCTCTCGTTGAAATTATTGCTTGGAAAATGGCACAGTTGGGCTTGACATCACCCAAAAGTTAAATGGAAATATTTTATATGATTTTGGTTGGGCACGGGTTGTGCTTGGACACTCATTTTACTGTGTTGTTAATGGTTCACTTCTTTTCGTTCTTTGTAGGAGGTGGTTGACTGTCATTTGGTAACCCTTACAGTCGATATTATAGTTGTTATACGTCCGTGGTAAATTATAAAAGGCACGAGCTGTCTGTGTTTTTCGAGGAATTATTCCTTTGATTGAGTCATCTGTTATTACTCTTTGTTCACTGTGTTTAAACCCTAATTATGATCTTGATATCATTTCAAGCAAGTCAAGGGTAAAATAGACACCTGTGTGTGCTTGTTTGATTGGGCACGATTTGACTTTGTTTCTTGTTGGGCCATAATTAAAAAGGAAGTCTATACATGCTAATTTATGTGAAGCTTGGGCTCAAGAGTTGCATGTTATTTGTTGAATGTTATTCACATCGATTCTTATGTTGATTATATGTAAAGGAGATTTGTGTGTGGAAGGATTGGGGTCTGATTAAGAGTTTTAATTCTGAGTTGATTATGTCGAACAATGTTTGAATAATGGACAAATGGTGGTTAATACTGTGCATATTATTATTTGATTTTAAAGAATAAGAATTGGTTATCACTGTGCGTTTTCTATTGGCTTTAAAAGGAAAAAGATATTTAGCATTGGAGTTGTAGATGGTTGTGGCTCAAAGGATTATTATGTTCATCATATTGATTGCAACACTGTTGATAGGACTGTTATATAAATATTATATAGATGCAAAGGCTACTGTAATTGAGTATTTTTGGGCATATGAATTTTTTTTTTTTGAAAGCCAACAAGCAATATGTAAAAGAAGTGACAATTTAGATGGTGGTTTAAAAAGTGAATGCTGATTGAATTGTGGAGGTCTGAAACAGAGATATGTTTGATTGTTTGATTTGATTTATTTTTATATGAACAATATCCATATTATGTCCTTGTTATGCTACCACTTTTCTCTCATTATATCCCCCCAATAATCCCAATGTCATTATGACATCCCTATTCTGTAAAATAAATTAAAAGGGTCTATGTAACAACGACAAAAGATATGACACAACAATGGTTAGCAACTGATATTTTGGTAATTTTACATGGTGAAATTATTTAATTAATCACTGAGAAGTATTCACGTAAATATCCCCTCTCATTATACCACCTTTCGCTCATTAAACTCCCTCCATATGTCCCATGAACCCTGCCACCCCCTGCTCACTTGAGAATTATTAAATAGTTTTTTATGGATGGATTTGCATATATCTCGTGTCAAATTTTGAGCCAATTATTGATTCATGCAAGAATAATGTCATTAATGGTTTATTAAGGGATTAGTTACTAATGAAATTTTGGTACATGAGTTTATTCAATAGGGGAAACCATGGAAAAAATAATAGAGGAAGAGGAAATTGGAACAGAGGGCCTAGAAGGCCTAGATTATCCATTCATTTTGATATTGGTCCCCAAGAATTGAACCAACTATTCCAAGCTAGGTTGTTTAACTGGATCGGACAAGGAATAATACAACCTCGACCAGAGAGACCTCCCTTCTAGTTTCAAAACATCCCTTGTATTCATGTGCCTCCTCATGTGTCCATGCAACCAAAAGTCCTTGCAAATGATGGATGACAAGAGATTGTCAATCCGACTATCTCTCACCATCGTGACTGGCCCAATTTTTCATTACCTCCTCCACCACCTATAAATACTAATGTTCATATTGCCCTTGTGCATTCATCTTTTCAATCCTCACATGCTAGTAAAAGGCTTAAAACCGATGTCCCCCATGTGAAAGATAAAGGAAAAGTTGTTGCCTCCCCTTCCTCTCCTTCAAATGACTCTTCAAAATCCGTGTCCTCCTGCATGAATCTAAAAGATAATTGTTCTCATATTATTAGTGAAATACAACCTTAAGGTTCAGACTAACCTCGGGTTACTTCCGGAAAATCAAAAGGGGACATCAATGATAAAATAAAGATTGCCTCTTAGAGTGACAAGTATGGATTTTAATTTATGTGTTTTTATGATTGAGTTGACGAAGACAGTGGTTTGCAAAAAGTTTGGAAAGCAAGCTCTTTTTTGGATAATATGGATTATGTGGATATTTATATATTTTTGGATATGATTTAAATTATTTTTTATATTTAAAGATTCAATTTTGAAGGTATCTAAGGGAGTTACAAGGGTGGCATGTGTTGAATGATTATCCATTTGTGTTTTATTTTATAATTTGAAAAGAATAAAATAAGGGAGTCACAAGGGGCCCCACCTACCTAGTTATTATTAATTAAAGACCCTTAACTATTATTATTATTATTATTTCTCCTAAACTAAAATTATTTAAGTCAAACTAACTTAACTAAAGAAATTAGTTGAACTACTTCAACTTATTTGGAAGGCATAAAAGCTAAATGAGAAGAAGAAACAAGGGGAGAATAGAAGGCGAAAGCAAGAATAGGGTTTTCTCTTTTGATTTCATGAGATAGTTTCAATTTTCATTCATTCTTGAGTTCATTCAAAGACTAATTCTCTTTGACAGCAGGGTCCTATTGTAGACATCAAGGTTCAAAACTGAACCAAATCATTTAGATGCTTGTTTTAGAGGTGTTGATCCATCCTTGATAGTCTGTGTGTACTTGTCTATTTATGGATTGAGTTTCATAGCTGATAAATGATATTTTGTAGAGTCAAATTGGCAGCAGTCTGTGGCAAGCTGATCCAGATTATAAATTTCAGTTTTTACTTCTTGTGAGAGTCCTTTTGTATGGTGTTCATCAATGATCTCTATATTAGACTTTGGTCCATGCCTTCACATGGGTTTTGTAAAGAGAAAAACACTTTTGATATATCAGAATGAAATAAAACACATTGCTATTCTATCTCATTTGTGTGTATCTGTGACTTGGTTACTTTTGTTTTTTTCTCTCCATATTTACTTTCTGTAATCTCTATATTTTAAGAAACTTACATAAATTTTTTATGTTATTTTGCAATATTATTTTCATTAATAAATCAACCTAAACCCTTGTAATTAATACTTGTGGATTGGGAAAATATTTTTGAGGCTATAAAACATAGGGTGACATTCTCGACTATCTTGTCCTAGCCATGCAAGATTAAAAAATGATTGAGTAAGATAATTGATATCTTTTCCTCGACATTTATTTGGCGACCATACTAGGGAGATCTTCCATATCTCTCTGGTTGATTGTATTCGTGATTATCATTGAATATTTTTTATGTTTATGCTTTTGATTCTTTGACTGCTTTCTTTTCTTCATGACAATATTTCTTACGAGACAACCCAATATTGAGCCCGGTCTTAAATACTAAACCATCATTGCTTTAACTTTATTCAATATCATATTAGAAACTGCTAACACCCGGGCTGAGCTTGAACGTTCATGGGAAGTAATTGAACAAGACATAAGTGTCCGAGAACGTTGGGAGGCTAGGCAAAGGCAACCTAGGAATCATCTATAGTTTTATTTTTCCTAAAGTTTTGATCTTCTTTTCATGTCCTTAAACCCTCACATCTCTAGAAGAAGAAGAGATTTATCTCTTGAAATCACTTCTATCACTGAAATAGGAAGAAGAAACGTTGTTTTGTCAACCCAACAAGGTACTCTAAGGATAAATTTGTTTGATTCAACTAGTTCATCTTTCTCTCCCTTACCCATCATTCAAAAAATGAATTTTGTGGGTGGCTTGGTGGCACCAGACGTGCTTTTTCATCTCAACCTTCAGCCTCATGAGTGATTGGTAGCTTGTATAGCCATCAAGTCCTTGTCCAATCTACTACCAACTCCACCAAGGTCATAAATGAGTATGAAACTTTTCAGTTCGAAGAATATGCTACTACTACCCTGTGGCATGTATCCTCTCCTCTGAACCTAGCACTTGCTACTCGTCCACTTCCAAAATTCAAAGAGCATCTCCCTAGGTTTTCTGGAAATAACACAGTCACTACAAATGAACACTTGGTGGCATTCTCTAATTCTTGTCACAATATAGGATCTAAAGACAATGATACTTGTATGCGCTTATTTGTTAATTCCCTTGAAGAGAAAGCAACGAAAAATTTCTTTGATCTCCCTCTCAAGATTATTTCCACTTGGGAAGAGTTAGTTTACTGGTTCAAATCTAATTATGGGAAGTTTAAGAGCCCAACTGAAGAATTACGGGAATACAATAACAATGTGTACATAGACGCTGAGACTATCAAGTCTTTCAACTTACATTTCACCAAGTTATATAACCAAATTCCCGAACTTATTCACCCTCAGAACCGAGTTGCTTTTATGTATTACTATAATTCTCTACCTTCCCCTTACCGTCATAGGCTTGAAGAAAAATATATTGACAAACTTGGATATGCTTTGCATACTTGTCTAGAGTATGAAGAACAACTTGAAAGAATAGGTCTTCCCAAAGGAGACTCAATTAAACAAATAGAAATGTCCTCTCTCTTACATATTGTACATGATATGAATAACCAAATGATAGGTTATGAGAGAAAGAGAAATGTCCCTTCACTTACTCCTAGGGCCTCATCTTCTTCTTCACCATATTTTAGGAATCCCAATGAAAACAACTTTCATCCCAAATCCATCATGCCTCGCAGTTGGTGTAACTTTTATGAGGAGCATCACAAGGAAAGTACTTGTGAGGTAAAGAAGAGTTCTAGAGATAAAATATTTGGAAAAAGGCTTGAAACTACCATTTTTGTTCTAGATTTCACAGAACTAGAGGATTTCATGATCATAAACACTAGGAACAAATCCTATGCTTCAAAATGAAAATATGATTCCCCTCATACTTCTTCTATCCCAAGCTCATCTTCACAAGATGCTATTGAACAAGCTACCAAGACTTTTGATAGTCAAGGAAATATCTCCCCTCTTCCCTCTTCCAAATACAACATTCTCAACCAATTGGATAATATTAAGGCCGATGCTACTCTTCTGGACATGGTTTCTGTCCCTGAGTGTAATGTCCCTTTCCAAATAGGAGCTCCAAAAGAGGAGGCTTAATGGACTAAACCGCCCCGTTAGACTATAGCCAGGGCCAAAGAGGGGTAAACAAGGTTACTAGAGGTCACTTTAGTCACAGGTGTTATATTCAGAAAGTGACACTGAGCTAAAAAGGGTTAAAAGAGATTTTAAGTCATTATGAGCTAAAAATAGAAGTTAATAGTGAATTAGGGTTTTAGCAGTGATTTAGGGTTTTGGAAGTCAACGACGAATTAGGGTTTCAACATGATTTAGGGTTTTGGAAATCAACAACGAATTAGGGTTTTAACATGATTTAGGGTTTTGGAAAGCTATAAAAGAAGGGTTAGCGACCTAATTCATCATTATGCAGATTATGAATTGTCATTGAGGAGAAGAGGCGCATCTCATGAGAGATAGTTCAGTGTATTCCAGGAGGAAGACATCAATTGGATGATTTCGGTGTTGAAAGACACACCCTAGTCACTGGGAAGATCATCCAGGTCTTCCATCATTCTTCATTGATTCTGCAGTGCTCCCATATTCCAGGTATTATCTTTTAGTTGCTTATTTGTATTCCGGCTAAGATCCTTTTGTCTTTGATCTAGCCAAGTTTTTTTATTTTATTCAGCTGCAGTTGCTTATTTATATTCCATCTAAGATCCTTTGTATGTTGATCTAGTCGAGTATTGTCAGTTATTCAGCTGCATTCGGCCATTTTGTAATCCACAGAGATATCATAATACAAACTTTGCAGTCCTTTGTCATGTTTATTATTTGTATGATCATTTATATGCTATAAACCTTTGATCCTACACACACATTAGTAGTGTTTCCTAGACTATCCAAGTCAGGAACATTACAGTGGTATCAGAGCTTTAGTCCTACCAGCCTGTGACTAAAGACAATGAGTGCAGCAGAAGACCCAGAGGGCCGTGAACACATAGGTGACGAATATGTCACTTACAACAGGCATCAGGAAAGAAGGCATAGGCCTGATTTCCCCCCTTTTCCTCCTAGCTCAGAGGAAGAGGAAGAGGCACATAGAGAAGCAGAGAGAAGGGTAGAGCATGAGGTAGAGAGGATGCTAGGAGACAGATATGAGCGACCAGAGGGTAGTGGCAAGGCCCCCATAGATCCAGAGGCAAATTTCATGCAAGTTATCAATGATATGTTAGCTAGTCAATGGACCATGTCCCAGTCCTTGGCATAGGTGGTTGATAGATTGGCTAGAGTGGGCACCCTAGATACACAAGTCCCGCATGCAGCATAGGGGAACTCGGGAGCAGGAAGTAGACCCCAGTCACCCTCTCACACATACACCTTTGTGAGTAGGATTTCCAGACCCTTGTTTCCTAGTTTCCAGAGGGCACCCCCGGTAGCATCACTGCCACCGATACCACAGAGGCCACCCACTCATGCTGACAACATTGTAGAGTATAGGAGGGAGTACGCAACATTGGGTCATGAATTCCATCAGGACATGACCCTAGTCGAGTACTGTGGACTCAGACTCAGGAACCGCCCTAGAGAGTCACAGAGGGGAGGACCACAACAACAGCAGGGGCATAACCTCAATTTCTTCCAAAAATTTGGGAAACTCACCATCCCTTCTTTCGCGGATTATCCAAATACACTTCCAGAGATTGGGTACAGAAGCTAGAAATGTATTACAAGCTCAACCAAATGACTGATGACATTGGGTCACAGTCACATCATCTCCTATAGGGAGTTTACAGATAGGCTCATGGATAGGTTTGACAGGAAGGATCCCGAGATACACTTCAGGGATCTATCCCAGTTGAGAAAAATTGGCACAACAGAGGCGTTCATCATAGAGTTTCAGCGGGTATTCATGGCAGTGACAGATATATCAGAGCCCAGGCTGATCATGCTATTCGCAGAAGGACTCATAGAGCCTTTGAAAGGATGGGTGAAGGCATATGGGCCTCCCACTTTGCAGGATGCCATCCTTCACACTCGATATCTGACAGACTCAGTGCCAAAGACTAAAACTTTCTCCAAACCATTTGTTCCCCAGAGGGATCGAGACAAGAAGCCATTCCAAATAGAATGGAAGGGCAAGGAGAAGTTGGATGATGAGACTAGGCGAGAGATTATAAGGAAATTTTTTTTCTTCAGCTACAGAGATCCTTGGGTCCCAGGCCACAGGTGCATGGGCAAGGGAGAGATTCATTATATTGAGGTAGCAGTAGACAATGTGGACAGTGAGGAGGAGGAGCAGGACAATGGATCCACTAGTTCAGAGGAGGAGTCAGCACCAATAGAGGAGAAGCCTCCCCATAGACCACCGACATCGGCAGGAGCCCATCCTCCAGTAGTCCCACAACCACCAGAATAGGCTAACAGGAGGAAACCAGCAAAGGGAGGTGTCATAGCGACCCTTTCTGGTGTTCCCATGTATGATACCCTCCATATCAGAGGGATTATCCAGGGGCAATGGGAAATCACCCTGATAGATGGTGGGGCCACCCACAACTTCATCGACGCTTCACTAGAATCGAGATGGGCACTTCAAACACATGAGTTTGAGGGGTTTGATGTTGCGGTAGCATATGGCCACACAATGGAGTGTCTAGAAAGAGTTCCAAACTTAGAGATGAAGTTAGGAAACTACACAGTGAGAGACACATTTTATGTGGTTGACCTATCAGACACAGATGTGGTGTTAGGAGTTCAGTAGATGATTACCTTGGGAAAAATCACTACCAACTACCAAACCTTGGAAATGGGATTCAGAGATCAAGATGGGAAGAAGGTTGTTCTAAGAGGTATGTCAACAAGATCACCCAGGACAGTTTCATCCAAGAGGATGGAGAGGATATTTAGACATGGGGAGGTAGCATATACCGTAGAATGCTTGATCACTACTCAGAAGGATTTAGAAGGTCAACAACAATACCACACAGAGATCAAGAATTTATTGGGACAACATCAACATGTCTTTGAGGAAATTCCACCAGGAAGACCACCTGACAGGGGGTTTGAGCACACCATTGAGTTGGAGGAGGGGGCCAAACCTATGATCACTCCCCCACTATTTTCATCCCAGGAGGTTCAAGGATGAGATAGACAAGGCAATCAAGGAATTGTTGGCGATGGGACAAATCAGACCGAGCAACAACCCATTTGCTTCTTCAGTTGTCTTAGTTCTGAAGAAGGATGGCACCATGAGGATGTGAATTGATTACCAAGCCTTGAACAAGAAAACCATCAAGAACCGATACCCTATCCCACACATTGACGAGTTGATGGATGAATTGCATGGGGCAATTTTCTTCTCAAAAATTGATCTACGCTCTGGTTATCATCAGATTAGCATCCGACAGTATAACATAGAGAAGATGACATTTCGATGTCATTTTGGACGCTTTGAGTTCTTGGTTATGCCATTTGGGCTAACCAATGCACCCACTACATTCCAGTCTTGCATGACCCATATATTTAGGGATCAGTTAAGGAAATCAATCTTGGTTTTCTTTGACGACATCTTGATCTATAGCTGGTCATGGCAAGAGCATATAAGGCACCTGGATGAGGTATTGAGTATCATGGAGGCACAATCATTATATGCCAAAGAGTCCAAGTGTGATTTCAGTATGTCAGAGCTGCTTTAATTAGGCCACATTATCAGTGCATAGGGGGAATAGGTGCACCAAGAGAATATCATGGCCATTCTGGATTGGCCGACGCCCAAGAACGTGACATAATTAAGGAGCTTTTTCGGGCTGTGCAGCTATTACAGGCGGTTCATCTAGGATTTTTCTCAGCTTGGAGCACCATTGACAGATCTTACCAAGCATGGGGCCATCATATGGACTGAGAAATCACATGAATCCTTTGATCACATGAAGGAAGTCATGGGCACTTGTCCAATGTTGGCACTACTAGACTTCACCTTGCCATTTGTACTAGAGTGTGACGCATATGACGAAGGGATCAGTGTAGTTTTGATGCAGGGAGGACACCCCATTTTATTCAAGAGTCAGAAGCTTATTCAACCTGAGAGGTTGTACTCCATTTATGACAAGGAAATGTTGGCAATCATGCATGCCTTGACCAAGTTCAGACAATATTTGGTGGGCAACAAATTCGTGGTCAAGACCGATCACAACAGTTTGAAGTATTTCCTTGAGTAGAAGGACCTCAGTGAGCGCCAACAAAAATGGGTGATGAAGGTACATGAATTTGACTTTGACATAGAGTATGTCAAGGGGAAGAAGAACATTGTGGCTGATGCACTATCAAGGAGACCTGTGACATGTTCTTTGATGGAGATTTCAGCAAATTGGAAATCCCACTTGTTAGTGGAATATTCCAAGAACAAGTTCGCTTGTGAGGTGATGGATGGGTAGATACAGGATGACCGGTATAGGGTCATTGATGATGTCATATTTAACAAGGATAGAGTCTACTTGGTTCTGGCTTAAGAATAAGGTCCTCACCACAAATCATGATTCACCTCTAGCAGACCATCAAGGGTTTTTCAAAACCTACAGATAGATCAGAGAGAGGTTCTCATGGAAGGGCCTCAAACAAGACGTTATGAGACACATCAGTGAGTGTGTGACTTGCCAGCAGAACAAGTCAGAGCATGCTCTTCTAGAAGGGATACTTCAGCCACTCCCCATTCCAGAGCAGAAATGGGAGAGTATATCTATGGACTTCATCATTGGTCCACCCAAGGTCCAGGGTAAGGACTATATCTATGTAGTGGTCGACAGATTGACCAAGTTTGCTAATTTCTATGCCATATCGATAGAGTACAACACAGTTCAGGTAGCCGAGATTTTCTTCAGGGAGGTCTTCATACTTCATGGGTTGTCGAAGAACATCGTCAGTGACAGGGACAATCGGTTCATAGGGACATTTTGGAGAGAGTTGTTTCGGTTGGTGGGGACAAAGTTGACACCTAGCACCAGATATCACCCTCAGACAGATGGGCAAACCGAGATTGTCAACAAGTGGGTTGAAGGGTATTTGAGGAACTATGTAGGAGGACAATAGAGAACATGGGTAAAGTGGTTACATTTAGGAGAACATTGCTACAACACCACCTTCCACATGTCCATTGGTATGACACCCTTATGAGCATTGTACGGATATGATGCTCCCACTTTGGTAGACTTGGTCTTTGGGGAGAGCATAGCTCCCAAGGCCAAGGATTGGATCATAGAGAGTCAGGAGATTATAAAGTTGTTGAAAGAGAACCTAAAAACAACGCAAACCTGACAGAAGATAAGTGTGGACAGGCACATGATAGAGCGTAGCTTTGAGGTTGGAGATTTGGTTTTCTTGAGACTCCAACCCTATAGACAGTCATCTCTGAAGAAGAGTGGGGCCAAGAAGCTCAAGCCCATATTTTATGGTCCTTACAGGATCATGCGCTGAGTAGGTGAGGTTGCTTACGAGCTAGAGCTTCCAGAGGGGAGCAAGATTCATAACGTGTTCCACGTGTCTTGCCTCAAAAAGGCAGTGGGACAATTCATTAACACATCAGAGGATATTCCCCCGTTGGATGAGGAGGGATAGTTGGAGTTATTTCTGGAGGAGGTTTTGGAGTTTCGGGAGCGGAAACTAAGGAGCAGGGTCATCAGAGAGTGTTTGATTAGATGGAGAGGGCTTCCAGTAGAGGACGCTACTAGGGAGAGCAAGCAGGTGTTGCAACACCCTAGACTAGTATTGCTTGAGGACAAGCAATTTCGGGAAGGGAGGACTGTAATGTCCCTTTCCAAATAGGAGCTCCAAAAGAGAAGGATTAATGGTCTAAACTGCCCCATTAGACTATAGCCAGGGCCAAAGAGGGGTAAACAGGGTTACTAGAGGTCACTCCAGTCACAGGTGTTATATTCGGAAAGTGACATTGAGCTAAAAAGGTTAAACGCATTTTTAAGTCATTATGAGCTAAAAATAGAAGTCAACAGTGAATTAGGGTTTCAGCATGATTTAGGATTTTGGAAATCAACAACGAATTAGGGTTTCAACATGATTTAGGGTTTTGGAAAGCTATAAAAGAAGGGTCAACGACCTAATTCATCATTATGCAGATTATGAATTTTCATTGAGGAGAAGAGGCGCATCTCAGGAAAGATAGTTCAGTGTATTTTAGGAGGAAGACACCAGTTGGATGATTTCAGTGTTGAAAGGCACACCCTAGTCACTGGGAAGATCATCCAGTTCTTCCATCATTCTTCATTGATTCTGCAGTGCTCCCATATTCCAGGTATTATCTTTTAGTTGCTTATTTATATTCCGGCTAAGAGCCTTTTGTCTTTGATCTAGCCGTGTGTTGTTATTTTATTTAGCCGCAGTTGCTTATTTATATTCTGGCTAAGATCCTTTGTATGTTGATCTAGTCGAGTATTGTCAGTTATTCCACCGCATTTGGCCATTTTGTAATCCACAGAGATATCATAATACAAACTTTGCAATCCTTTGTCGCGTTTATTATTTGTATGATCATTTATATGTTGTAAACCTTTGATCCTACACACACATTAGCAGTGTTTCCTAGACTAGCCAAGTCAGGAACATTACACTGAGCAAAAAAAACATATGAATAATTTCATGGAAGGAAAAAATTCCACCATAGCCAATCTCTCTGAAGAGGTAAAAGAAGAGGATTCTACTGTAAATAAATTAGGTGTAAATAACTTTAGACACCTTGTAAAAACTTCTCAATTTTTCATTTATGTAAATATTATGGACAAAATATCCCATTGTTGTCTAATTGATGGTGGTTCGGGCCAAAGCATAATGTCGAAAATTAGTATGGAAGAGATAGGTTTGTCTTGTACAAATTAAAATTCCAAAAGCATTCTCTCTTATAATAGTTTACAACAATCGACCATAGGTGAAATCAAAGAAGTGACTTTGGTTCTGTGCGCGCATCCTTAAATAAGGACAACCCTTAATATTCAGGTAATTGACATGCTAGTGAGTAATTATTCAATCATCTTAAAAAGAGGCTGGAAAAATTTGAAAGGTGGATATCTCTCACTTGATGGGACACACTTATCCTTTCCTCGTAATGGAAAGAACATCATAGTCCTAAGGGAGGGAAGAATTTCATTGTATATAGAAATCATCCCACAACCTAATGCAAACTATGTCGAGGAGGACCTAGGAGTATATTCCATCTTTGCAGATGAGGATAACACTACCCTGGAACAAATTGACCTGGAGGGTGGGGTGTGTCATATGTAATTTGATGGTTCATGCTCCAACAAAGGTAATGGAGTTGGAATTATCTTGTAATCATCTGTAGGTAAAATTCACAACTTTTCCTATAGGTTAGATTTTTCTTGCACAAACAACATCACTGAATTTCAAGCATTACTGCTAGGCATTGAAAATGCCTATAATTTAGGTTGTGGTCACCTTATAGTTTTTTGGGACTCTGAACTTGTTGTAAACCTTGTACATAAAATATATTCTCCTAGCAACAAGTTAATGAAATGATACACCTAAATTGTTTGGGCTCTTATCTCGAACTTATTATCATTTAACATCACTCATTTTAAAAGAGAATTGAATTCAATGGCTGATAGGTCAGCTATTTTTGTAGCCTCTCCTACTTGGAAACTTTTGCCACAAAGAACTGATTGTACTTTTCAATCCTTATATCTTCCACATATCCCTAACAATGTAGATTCTTGGCAGGTATTCCCTAGTGATGAAAGCATCTGTTCTTTCATACAAAATGAACGATATAAGCCCAAGGAGATCATATCCATGGAAAACAACAAAATTTTGAAGGGCTTGACTCCTATAGAAAGTTAATTTTCATCAAGTGATGTAGGAAACAAAAAAATACATAAAGAAGAGTAAAAAAGGAAAGTGGGTGAAACCATTTCCTTAAACATCGATACACCTGATTCCCCAAAGAATGTTAAGATAGGTGCCCAATGTACTGATGAAGAAAATTTGAAATTCACTGAGTTACTTCGTGAATTTCAAGATGTTTTTCCTGGTCTTATGAGGATCTTCGTGGTTTTGATACTGCTCTTATATAACATGCTATTCCTATCAAGGAGGGAATAAAACTGGTTAGGCAAAAAAAAAGACCCATTAACCCCGCACTTGAAGCAATTATTCGGAAGGAGTTGGAAAAACTCTTTAAGGCTGGGATAATTTTCCATGTTAAGTATTCTGCTTGGGTTTCCAATTATGTTCCCATTCAGAAAACAACTGGTCAGATCTGATTGTGCATTGATTTCCTTGCATTGAATAGAGCGAGCATAAAAGACCATTTTCCTATCCCTAATATGGAAATGATTTTGGAACAAGTTGCAGGGTCACAGATGATGTCCTTACTTGACAATTTTTCTGGTTATAATTAGATCAAGGTAAAAATGACAGATAAATACAAAACCACTTTCATTACACGTTGGGGCACATTTTCTTATGAATACATGAATTTTTCCTTATCTAATGCAGTTTCCACTTTCCAAAGAGATATGCAGATAACTTTTGATGATCTGATTGGTTAGATTATTCAAATTTATCTTGATGACTTGACTATATATTCAAAGAACTGATTGGATCATTTTATTCATCTTAGAAATGTTCTTATGCGATGCAGGAAATTCAACATTTCTTTAAATCCTTCTAATTCTATTTTCGACGTTACCAAGAGCAAGCTCCTTGGGAATATTTTCTCTGATTCAGGAATAAGCATAGATCCCGAAAGGATTGTTTCTATCCTAAATATTCCTACTCCTACTTCCAAAAAGGAGGTTCAAGAATTTATGGGCATTATCAACTTTTTCCATAGGTTTGTTCCTGATTTTGCTGTAATGGTCAAACCAATTCATAATCTTCTCAATAAAGATCGCTCCTTTTCTTGGACTGATGACGTTAAAAATGATTTTGTAGGTATTAAGAAGGAAATCAGTTCTGCACCGGTTTTGGCGAAGATATATTTTGAGAAAGAGTTTATTATATATACTAATGCCACAAAGGAAGCAATCTCTGTTATCCTCATACAATGTGATGACCATAATATTGAAGAACCAGTAGCTTACATGAGTCAAAGCTTATCATATGGTGAATTTAAATATTCTTATATTGAAAAACATGCTTTCTCTCTAGTTAAAGCTATGGAGAAATTTCACCACTTTATCTTAGGTAAGCACACGCTGGTAAAAGTCCCTTTGCATGTTGTCAAGTTTTTGCTCTCACAGACTTATCTTTTATGGAATCCTTCACATTGGCTTGCCAAGATCCAGGAGCATGATTTAACCATCATGACTTCAAAAACCATTAAGGGACGTGACTTATCCCTTCACTTGGCTCAACATGCTGAAGCAAGTGAAGAAATTGATGAACAAGATAACCCTCTGTCAGCACTATTTTACATTGATAGTCAAATCCTTCCTGTAGCTAAACATCCCTGGTATAAATATCTGGTGTATTACTTTCAAAATCATATATGCCCAGATAACTTAGATACTCATCAAAGGAGAAGGCTCTATCTTGAATCTTCTAGATATGACATTTTAGGAGACTTCTTTTTTAAGATATCTATTGATGGTATATTAATTTGTTGTGTAAATAATGAGGAAGCACATAAATTGTTACAAGAAACCCATGGATCTTCATATTCTATCATTCATGTGGGTGGCCACTTTTCTGCTAAAACTATTGCGTTTAAAATCACCAGGAAAGGGTATTATTGCCCTTCAATTTTTCGTGATTCTTATAATTTTTCAAGATCTTGTGACAAGCACCAAAAGTTCGTTGAGAAATAATGTCTTTCTTCCATGCCTTTACAACTTGCCTCCCTGAATTTCCTTTTTTCAAAATGGGGTTTGGACTTTATCGGTCCTATTAATCCTCCATATTCAGTAGGGCAAGTTTTCATCTTGACCGTCAAATTATTTTACGAAATGGACTGAAGTTGTCCCACTTAAGCATTCACATGATGAGCATGTTATTTCTTTTCTTGAAACTAATATTTTCTCCATATTTGACATTCCTTTAGAGATTATTACAGATAATGGTCCCACTTTTATTTATGCTAAGATGACTCAGTTTCTAGCTAAACTGGGAGTTAAACATTTTACTTCATCATCTTATTACCCTCAAGGGAATGGGCAAGTTGAGTCTACTAAACAAATATGGTTAGAATCATCAAGAGGCTCATTGAAGATACACCTCGTCAATGGCACACCCTCCTCACTTACGCCCTTTGGGAAGATCACACTACCACCAAGGTGAGCACATGTTTCACCCCCTTTCAGTGTGTTTATGTTCAAGAAGACATTCTTCCTATTGAGATGGAATTTTTTTCTTTATGACTGATGCTACATATTAAAGAATTGAATTCTTCTAATATCCATCAAAGGGTAAATGCACTCTTGGATTTAGAGGAACAAAGGATGTTTTCCTTGGAGAACATAAAGAGAAGACAACAAACTGTAAAGAAATATTTCAATAAAAGTGCAAAAGTTGTCAGATTTAAGGTCAATGAGAAAGTCTTTCTATGGGATGCAAATCATGCTGATAGATGAAGGAATTCAAAGTTTCAAAAGTTATGGTTGGGTCCTTTTAAAATTGTTTTTGTCCTGTGCACAAATTCTTATATTCTAAAGGACATGGAAGAGCGGTTATTTTCCTATAGCACCAACGGTCCCCACTTGAAACACTATGTGGAAGTAGCTTGAAAGATGAAATTTTGTATGGAATTACTTCTGTATTATAGTTTTGTTTCATTCCTTTGATTTTGCTTTGTTGTTGTTGTTGTTGTTGTTTTTTTTATTTTTTTTATTTTACTGTTGTTTCATTTCTACTATTTTATTTCTTTTATTGATTTATCTTCTTATTAGAAATAAAATTCTAGATCAGTTTTGCCACAACAATTCTATTCTGCAAGTATTGTTAATCAATAACAATTAGGTTACACAACTGTCATGATGTCCCTCCTTGAACACATCATTGAAATTGTTATCTTCTTCCAACACTGTTGTTAGATAAGATAATTGGTTTTTCATCCCTATTTTCTGCTTTCCTTTTCTTCCCTTCGCCCGAGATTCAAAAAAGAGCACACCATAAATTTTTCTCCTTAAAGAAAAGAACATTTTCACTGTGATTAATCGAATGTTATTCATACATGAATAAGAACCTCATACGTAACACTTTCCATGAGTTATTCCCAAAATCCCAAATCATTTTTCCCTTAAACCACCTCACTTCCCTTGTTGCATAATCATTCTGATGTATATTTCCTTGATCTAATGTTTCACCTGGTCTACGAAACTAGACATTCTGAGTTCTTAATCTGTTGGAAACAAATTTCCCTGTGGATTCGCCAGTTTTTTGACGCTTAAAAATGCAACGATGAATACTATGCTCACAAATTATTTCCAATCTCTATTAACTATTTATATTAATAATAAACTAGTAGGTGGGACCCCCTCGTAGACTTGTGGCGCTATGATGGATATGATGCGCTTATATTTTATTTTCCATTGATATTCTACCAACACACTCTTCTACAGTTCGATGTTTCGAATCATGGTTAAAATGTTATGGTGACATAATATGATTGGTTGATTGATGCATAGCACTGATAGTTTTGATAACCACTCACAAATTATATTAAGACTGCCATATGGATGAAAGGATTATTATAAGTTTTGTTTCTGCAATTAAATATGGCATTAATTGGTTTAAATATGATCTTGAAAAGGGATAATATGAGAGCTCTTTTAAATAAAAGGACAATACACAAGCTCTAATGCTATGTATTATTGTGACAAAAGAGGTGCAACAAACCTCTTCTACTAGACTTATGCGCCTTATTTGATGTTATATGTTGAATGCACATGGGTTAATGTTATAGCACATTTTTATTTTGGAGAGTTTGACATTACAAAGGTGGCGCACTATGAAATTGAGATATGACAATGGTTATGTGGTTGATTTAATGCTTAGTGCTATGGTGAATTGGTTGGCTCATACGTTGAATTAAATAAGGTTGGAGGGAAAAGTGGCATGCATTTACTGCACGTCACTCAAACAATCCTCGAGGCCCGTCACCCTAGTCATACTTGCATTTTGGTTTTTGGCTTTGGTGGTTATTGATGCTCCACATTTTTTGGTTATGAAGGAGGAATACAGTCTAACTCTCTTCCTCGCGCAGGCTTTTCTAGGTATGGTTCCTTATTCTTCCATCCATGATGGTTTTTCTGCCCTTCAAATCAATTTTTGGCTCGGGATAGCTCGTGGTCTGTGTTTCTTAAGATATTATTGGATATTTGAACTGTGTAATTGGTATTGTGTCTGTGTATTCTTCTGGAGATTATTCTGGACTATTGGTATTTTAAATAAAAGAATGGTTATTCTCTGCTTACTGTGTGTAATCTTTGCATGGGTTATGGATAAAATAACAGTGAAACATGCTCGATCGAATTGGGTTTTTGGGTATGTTTCTCTATGGAAGTTTATTGTTATGTTTGACAATATCTAAGCGTTACTCGTGGGTATTACTTCCACCCTATGTGTTAATATTTTCCACTCCATTTTCATCTCTGTGGTTGATATTTTTTGATACTTTGGGTTGCAATGTGAACTGTTGAAAGTTGAAAGTTTTTTCCCTTGGCTTGGCAAGACCCCAAACTATTAGCTATCATAGCATTTCTCTCGTTGACACTATTTCTTGGAAAATGGCACAGTTGGGTTTGACATCACCTAGAAGTTAAATGGAAGTATTTTATATGCTTTCGGTTGGGCACAGGTTGTGCTTGGACACTCATTTTACTGTGTTGGTAAGGGTTTGCTTCTTTTCATTCTCTGTTGGAGGTGGTTGACTGTCATTTGGTAACCCTCACAGTCAAGATTATGGTTACTTGTTATGTGTCCATGGTAAATTATAAAAGGCACGAGATGTCTATGTTTTTCGAGGACTTATTCCTTTGATTGAACCATCTGTTATTAATCTTTGCTCGCTGTGTTTAAACCCTAATTACGATCTTGATATTGTTTCAATCCAGTCAAGGGTAAAAGAGACACCTGTGTGTGCTTGGTTGATTGGGAATGATTTGGATCTGTTTCTTGTTGGGACATAATTAAAAATAAAGTCTTTACATGCTAATTTATGTGAAGCTTGGGCTTAGGAGTTTCATGTTATTTGTTGAATGTTATCCACATCGATTCTTGTGTTGATTATATTTAAAGGAGATCTTTGTGTGAAAGGATTGGGGTCTGATTGAGAGTTTTAATTCCCAGTTGATTATGTCGAACAATGTTTGAATAATGGACAAAAGGTGGTTATTATTGTGCATATTATTATTTGATTTTAAAGAATAAGAATTGGTTGTCACTGCGAGTTTTCTATTGGTTTTAAAAGGAAAAAGAGATTTAGCATTGGAGTTGTAGATGGTCGTGTCTCAAAGGATTATTATGTTCATCATATCAATTGCAATACTATTGATAGGACTCTTATATAAATATTATATAGATGCAAAGGCTACTGTAATTGAGTATTTCTGGGCATATGAATTGTTTTTTTTTCTTTAAATCCAGCAAGGAATCTATAAAATAAGTGGCAATTTAGATGGTGGTTTGAAAAGTGAATGTTGTTTGAATTGTGGAGGTATGAAACAGAGATAAGTTTGATTGTTTGAATTGATTTATTTTAATATGAACAATATCCATATTATGTCCCTGTCATGCTACCACTTTTCGCTCATTATATCCCCCTCATAATCCCAATATCATTATGACATCTGTGTTCTGTAAAATAAATTAAAAGGGTCTGTGTAATAGTGACAAAATATATGACACAACAATGGTTGGCAAATGATATTTTGGTAATTTTACATAGTTAAATTATTTAATTAATTGTTGAGCAGTATTTGCGTAATTATCCCCTCTCATTATACCACCTTTCTCTCATTACACTCCCTCCATATGTCCCATGAACCCTGTCACCCCCTGCTCACTTGGAAATTATTAAATAGTTTTTTATGGATGGATTTTCATATATCTCATGTCAATTTCTAAGTCAAATATTTATTCATGCAAGAAAAATGTCATGTATGGTTTATTAAGGGCTTATTTACTGACGAATTGTTGCTACATGATGATTTTATTTAGCAGGGGTAACCATGGAATAAATAATAGAGGAAGAGGAAACTGGAATAGAGGGCCTATAATGCCTAGATTCTCCATTCATTTTGATGTTGATCCCCATGAATTGAACCAATTATTCCAAGATGGGTTCTTTAACTGGATCAGGAAAGGAATAATACAAACTTTACTAGAGAGACCTCCCTTCCAGCCTCATAACATCCATGGTATTCCTGTGCCTCCTCATGTGTCCATGCAACCAGAAGTCCCTACAAATGATGGATGGCAAGATATTGCCAATCCAACTGTCTCTCACCATCGTGGATGACACAATTTGTCATTACCTCCTCCACCACCTTGAAATCCTATTGTTCAGATTGCCACTGTGAATTCACCTGTTCAATCCTCACATGTCAGTAAAAGGCTTAAAACTGATGTCCCCCATATGCAATATAAAGGAAAAGTTGCTTCCTCCCCTTCCTCTCCTTCAAATGACTCTTCAAAATCCATGTTCTCCTGCATGCATCCGAAGGATGATTGTTCTCATGTAATTATTGAAATACAACCTCAAGGTTCAGACCAACCTCAGGATACTTCCAGAAAATCAAAAGGGGACATCAGTGATAAAATACAGATTTCCTTTCAAAGTGGAAAGTATGGATTTTAATTTATGTGTTTTTATGATTGACTTTATGAAGACAATGGTCTGTAGAAAGTTTGGACAACAAGCTCTTTTTTGGATAATATGGGATATGTGGATATTTATATATTTTTGAATAAGATTTAAATTATTTCTGATATTTAAAGATTCAATTTTGAAGGTATCCAAGGGAGTTACAAGGGTGGCATGTGTTTAATGATTATCCATTTCTGTTTTATTTTATAATTTGAAAATAATAAAAGAAGAGAGTCACAAGGGGTTATTATTTCTCCTAAACTAAAATTAGTTAAGTCAAACTAACTTAACTAAAGAAAGTAGTTGAATTACTTCAACTTATTTGGAAGGCATAAAATCTAAATGAGAAGAAGAAACAAGGGGAGAATAGAAGGAGAAATCAAGACTAAGGTTTTCTCTTTTGAATTCATGAGATAGTTTCATTTTTCATTCATTCTTGAGTTCATTCAAAGCCTAATTCTATTTTTGATAGCAGGGTCCTATTGTAGACAACAAGGTTCAAAACTGAACCAAATCATTTAGATGCTTGTTTTAGAGGTGTTGATCCATCCTTGATAGTCTGTGTATACTTAGCTATTTATGGATTGAGTTTCATAGCTGATAAATGATATTTTGCAGAGTCAAATTGGAAACAGTCTATGGCAAGCTGATCCAGATTATAAATTTCAGTTTTTACTTCTTGTCAGAGTCCTTTTGTATGGTTTTCATCAAAGATATCTATATTAGACTTTGGCCCATGCCCTCACAGGGGTTTTGTAAAGAGAAAAACACTTTTGATGTCTCAGAATGAAATAAAGTAGATTTCTATTCTATCTCATTTGTGTGTATCTATGTCTTGGTTACTTTTTCTTTTGGCTCTCCATATTTACTTTCTGTAATCTGTATATTTTCATAAACTTACATAAAACTTTTATGTTATTTTGAAACATTATTTTCATTAATAAATCATCCTAAACCCTTGTAATTAATACTTGTGTATTGGGAAAATATTTTTGAGTCTATAAAACATAGGGTGACATTCCCGACTATCTTGTCCTATTCAGGCAAGACTAAAAAATGATTGAGTAAGATAATTCATATATTTTCCTCAATAGTGATGTCGGTAGAGCCAATTGCTTGACGACCTATGTTGAGATCAAGTTCTTTTGGCTACCACTATCAACGATGAAGTGAAGCAAAGTACCTTTCACCCACATCTGTGAATGAAAGTGGCGCTCACCTTTCTCTGGTTGATCAGGTTCATTGGGCTAGACCTTGGTGGTGATAACAATGGTTGCACTGGGTTCTACATCAATGACCTGTCTCCCTTTTTATGGTTCTAACTCCGATTTGGAGCCTGCATTTGATTATGAGAATTTCACCTTATCCACCAATCACTTCTTTGAGTGACATTCAACGGTGTTATGCTAGGGGATCTTATGGAACTCACACCATTTCCCAATGTTTTTCTTTGTCTTCCGTTATCCTTATTTGTTTGTGGTTTGGAATAGTTGTCTTGAGGCTTCCCATGCTTGCTCTACCCTTTTTTCTATGGGTTTGGGCCGCCTTTTCCATGCTTCTTCTTTGATGGGTTTGCAGACCCAAATTGCCACATCTTATGTTTAAGATTCTTCTCGATTTTGATAGCATATCGATAAGCTAGGACCAAGGATGAAATGTCCAGAAACTCCATTTATGTCTAGATGTATCTATGTGCACCATGTTTTTCTTAGAGTCTTTGATACCCATCTTGGTGCGCAAGGTATGGAAGACATTGGTGAACTCTAGCACTGTTTGGTCACTTTCTTTCTGTAGTGTAGTCCATCTTGTATATAAGTCATCATAACTTCCAACATGATAGTATTGTTCCTTAATAACATCCCTAAAGGAACCCCAAGTGGGTGAAACTACAAATAATTTAGATCCCTCTGTTTCCTTTTTCTCAAATAAGTATCCCACCAATATTTGGCATGGGGAACAAACTTGAGGAGTATAAATGTAATTTTTTCTCTATTAGAAAAATTGTGGACATAAAAATACCCTTCTATATGGTTTAACCATTTATGTACAACATCCACATATATTTGACCTTTGAATATAGGAATATCAAAATTGATTTGTACCTTGAAGGGGGTGGCACCTTTGTTTGATGTAGATGTGTCGCTTGTTAGTAGCTGTCGAAGGATTTGTGCAAAGTTGTCCATCATTTCGTTCCTCTATCGCTCGAGGGATTCCTCGAGAAACATTTTGAAAGGATATCCTATCCCGTTGTATTTATTTTCTCCTGCCATGGAATGTTTCTTGGGCATGCGTGAGTGGTTTTCCTGAAGAGAAACAATCTTGAGACCCAACTTTCTATACCCTGACTTTGTCGGGGACATGCACTAAGAAATGTCAAGGAGAAGACCACTCTAATACCACTGATATGGATTTATGAGCGGAACAAAATGAAAACACATACCTTATAATATTAACACAAATACACAATGAATAGTAACAATGATACAATAAAATATGATTTCTATTAACTAAGAAATATGTCGAAATTGTAAAATGTAGACTGAAACAAGCTTGCTAGAATGGTGTCAGCTTATCTCTGAGAAGAGATGTGATAGCTACGCTCATTCCCAAGAAGATGAGTACAATGAGGCTCCAAAATAATTTTTACATAAAAAATGAATGCCAAAGCCCTAGACATCCAAAAATCTAACTCTAGGATATGAAGCACCAAAAGTCATGTGGGTCTCATTGGGGTAAGTTGGTACATCAACTTCCCGGGGTCACAACTTTTTCATATGATCTCCATTTTAGGTGCACGATAGTCTGTTGGAAAGGTATATTAGAGAATTACACATTTTTTTATCACACTCTGTCTGAGCCAATAATGTGACTATGGAGGGCCCAAAAAACATTGTTTAGGGCTTCAAAACAACACCGAAAGTTTAGGACCCGAAAAACTAGAAAAAAAATACCAAGGTGAAAACTGAAACTGCCAAGATGAAATCTGTATGTGAGACGGTTGGAACAAGTGGGTGGCCACTGATATCCATCTAGATAATTCCTCCCCTCTTAGGAATAAATGGTCTCCATTTCATTGATTTCTCCCATCATATTTGGAACTTTCTGCTGAATTTGGCTTTGGTACAGGAACTGCCTTTCTTTGAGAACAAGATAAAGATGAAACTTATGTTGGTGAGTTTCCTTGACTTGTGTGTCCAGGATATGATCATTGGATTCCTATTCCATGAATTTAGGGTTGAGATTTGTTGGTGTCAATTGTTCTGCTACCTCTGAGGTGCCCAATAATGGTGGAAAGTTTGACCGAAAGAGGTCCACATTAAACACTGGGTGCAAGCGAAGGAAGGGAGGAATGTTGAGCTCAAAATAATTGTCACCCACAACCTTGGTGATGGTATAAGGTCCATAACGGAGTGGACTAAGATTCCGAAGGGGTCCTATAAGGTATTCTTTCTATAAGTGAAACCAAACTTTATCTCCTATCTGAAACTTGTGTGGCAACTGGTGTTGATCATGGTGTTTCTTGTACTTTGCATTGGACTTTTACAAAATATCCTGAAATTGTTGGTGGATGTGTTGGATTCATTCAATGAACCGGGTGGGTTTGTCGGCTTTGGTTTGCGCATGGGACGATTCTTTTGTGTGTGGATGCAAGGGGTAGTGTAACATCCATGAGACCCAATGGTTGAAATCTCAACCCCACTTGAAAGGGGATGTGGTCGGTTGAGATATGTATGGATCTTTTGTAACGATGTTGGACATAAGGAAGAATCTCATCCCATGTGAATGAATTCTTGGAATTGTACATGCACAAAATATGCACAATCATCCTGTTGACGACCTCAGTTTGACCATTCGTTTGGGGGTGGAAGGTCGTGGATATGATGAGCTTTGTGTCCAAATGTGATTAGAGACTTGACCAAAATGTGTTGAGGAACTGACTGTCCCGATCAAAGATGATGGTTTGTGGCATCCAAAAATGGAGAAGATGTCTTTGTATTCTTCCACGACCTTATCCACTTGCTTCTACTGCGTGGAGAGATCTGTCGCGAAGGCCATGAAAAATCTAGTGTATATGAAATTTCTATAATAACACTATGAGGCCATGACTCATATACAACATGACGTTTCCATTAGGCTAGGCGACATTGTTGGTTGATGCAAAGATCACTCCTTTGGTGGAGCCATCTGATGGTGTACAATTGCGGGTGTGGTGATGTCGGTAGAGACAAGTGCTTGACGACTCTACTGATATGAGGTTATTTTGTCTACTGTTATCAACGATGAAGTGCAACGGATTACCCTTCACCAACATCTGTGAATGAAACAGGCACTTACCTTTCTCAGGTTCATCGCGTTGGACCTTGGTGGTGGTAGCAATGTTGACACTGGGTTATACATCAATGATTGGTCTCTCTTTTTGGGGTTCTCACTCCGATTTAGATCCTACATCTGATTCAGAGGATTTCACCTCAGCCACCAATGATTTCTTTGAGTGACATTCAACGGTGTTATGACAAGGGCTCTTATGGAACTCACACCATTTCCCATTGTCTTTCTTTGTCTTCCACTTATCCTTTTTTTTGTTGTAGTTTGGACTAGTTTTCTTGAGGCTTCCCATCCTTGATCTTCCCTTTGATATGTGTGTTGGGACCACAATTTCATTGCTTCTGCTATGAGGGGTTTGTAGACCCAAACTACCAAGTTTTTTGTTTTAGCTTCTGCTCAATTTTGATAGCATATCGATAGGCCACACCCAAGGAAAAAATGTCCAGAAATTCCATTTGTGTCTTGATTTATCTATGTAGACCTTCGCAGTACTTGAGCACTATATGTCACTCAGATTATTTGATACCCATATTGGTGTGCAAGGTATGAAAGACATTGGTGAATTCTAACATTGTTTGGTCCCTTCCTACCGCAGTGTGGTCCATCTTGTATATAAGTCGTCATAACTTCCAACATGGTAGTATTGTTCCTCAATAACATCCCTCAAGTAACCCGAAGTGGGTGCAACTACAAATAATTTAGATCCCTCTATTTCCTTTTTCTCAAATAAATTCTCCCACCAATGTTTGACATGGGGAACGACCTTGAGGAGAGCAAATGTAATATTTTCTCTATCGGAAAAGTTGCAGACAAAAAAATACCCTTCTAGAAGGTTTAACCATTTATCTACAATATTCACATCTATTTTCAATTCGAATATTGGAATATCAAAATTGATTTGTACTTTTAAGGGGGTGGCACCTCCATTTGATGTATATGCGTCGCTTGTCAGCAACTGTCGAAGGATTTGTGCAAAGTTGTCCATCATCTCGTTCCTCTGTCGCTCGAGAGATTCCTTGAGAAACATTTTGAAAGGATATCTTGTCCTGTCATCTTTCTTTTCTCCCGCCATGGAAGCTTTCTTGGGCATGCGAGATCAATTTTTCTCAAAAGAAACAAGCTCAAGACCCAACTCTCTATACCCTGACCTCATCGGGGACATGCACTAAAAAATGATAAGGAGCATACCACTCTAAGACCACTGACCCATATTTATTAGCGGAATGAAATGAAAAAACAAATATTATAATATTAACACAGAGACACACTAAATAATAACAAAGATACAATAAAATTTGACTTCTATTAAATAAGAAATATGCTAAAACTGTAATATGTAGACTGGAACAAGCTTTCTAGAATGGTGTCAGCTTATCTATGAGAAGAGATGTGATGGCTACGCTCATTTGCAAGAAGACAAATACAATGAGGCTCTAAAATACTTTTTACATCAAGCATGAATTCCAAAATCCTATACATCCAAAAACCTAACCCTAGGAGATGAAACACCGAAAGTCACGTGGGCCTCGTTGGGGTAAGTTGGTACATCAACTTCCCAGGGTTGTAAATTTTTCATACGATATCTGTTTTAGGTGCACGATAGCCCTTTGGAAAGGTATATATGATTATTACACATTATGCTATCACATTTTATCTATGCCAGCAGTGAGACTGTAGTAGGCCCAAAAAAAGGTTGTTTAGGGCCTCAAAACGACCCAAGAAGTTTAAGACCTGAAAAGCTAGAAAAAAACTACCAAGATGAAAACTGAAACTTCCAAGATGAAATCTATATGTGAGCCAGTTGGAATAGGTGGTTGGATATTGATATCCACATGGATCAATCCTCCCCCCTTAGGAATAAATGGTTTCCATTGCGTTGAGTCCTCCCATCATATGAAGAAATTTATGCTGAATTTGGCCAGGGTGAGCCACTTGTCTTGGTGCAGGAGCTTCCCTGCTTTGAAAACATGATAAAGATGAAACTTTTGTTGGAGGGTTCCCTTCACTTTTGTGTACACAATATGATCAGTGGATTCTTTTTCCATGCAGTTAGGGTTGATCTCTGTTGGTGTCAACTATTCTACTACCTTTGAGGTGTCCATTAATGGTGGAAAGTATGGCCGAAAGAGGTCCACATTAAACACTGGGTGCAAGCCAAGGAAGGTGGGAATGTTGAGCTCAAAAGAATTGTCACCCATAACCTTGGTGATGGTATAAGGTCCATAGTGGAGTGGACGAAGCTTCCGATGGGGTCCTGTAAGGTGTTATTTCTGCAAGTGCAACCAAAATTGATCTCCCATCT